>WNNJ02002520.1:0-25421 GCA_012934845.2 Pomphorhynchus laevis
AAATTATATAAATTATTAATTATATACATGTTATGTATAAATTATATTAAGTATATAAAATAAGTTTAAATAAAATAAAATTTATAATATTGATAATATTTATATCACAAATATTAATAATGCATTTTAAAAAATTGATTTATAGTTTAAAAATAAATTGTTTTGTTTTTCTAATAGGAACTGTATAATTTCGAAATATTGTATAGTTACTTTCGCACGGGTGTGTGCAAGATCCACGTGTAGTGTGCCGAGTCATCGCTATTTTGGTCGTCCTTTCGGTATGTACCATTTATTATCGCATTTACTTCGGTTGTAAGGGAACCGTCAACCGAGAGTATCGATTCGAGATATTTAAAGTTTTCGGTCCGAATCAAATTTGTTCTATCTGTACTTATTGTGCTGTTTCATTCGGACCAGTCGTCATATACTCAGTCTTTCGGTGATTCAAACGCAAGCCATGTTGTGCTAGACGGTTACTCTATAATGGGACTTGATTTGTGAGATCCGTCTTATCGTTTGATGCTAAGAGAACATCATCCGCGTAAAGTATGGTATTAGTGCCTGAGACTGTATCTCATTAGCTATTGAATACATGGCGAGGATTAAACTTGTAGAAAGGGCGCTCCATTAATGTACTCCGACGAATACACGAAACGGTTAAGACACTTCGGCAGGACTTCGACTTTACTTTTCGATTCGTAATAGATAAGCTGAACATATCTAACTAATTATTTTAGAATATGATGTAGACGTAGGACATACCAAATGAGTGCATGCAGCATACGATCCAAAGCCTTTTCCAAATCAAGAAATGCAACATTAAAGTGTTTGTCTATTTCTCGATGCATTTCGAGCTGAAGCCACACAGCGTGCACGGGATTAGTGGTTCTACATACTTTAACCGACCTGGTTAATGCTAATATTCGCCACATTACGATTCCTTCTACCAATGTCGCTAATATTAGCATAAATACTAATAAACAATGACGGATAACTTGCAAAATCAAATAATATAATTAATATGATAAAATAATATATTAAAAGTTTTTATTTTTATATTAAAAGATATTTAATTAGTAAAGAGATTAGCAGTTTGCTATCTTAAATTTAATAATTTAATTCTCTCCACTAATTAAATATAATTTAAAAATGAGTGAACAATCAATTTATAATAAATTAATGATATGTTGATGACATGATTTTTCTTTCTGGTCAATCAATCTACCTTGAATGTCAAGTATCAAAATTTATTTAAAAACTACATTTGGCATGATTTAACGTATCTTCTGATATAATGAAATAGCTTGTTTTAGAATACATAAAAAATTTCCCTGTGGGATTACCCGAATGAAGACTTGACGTTACCGATATCCGCATCTACTAAATTATAAAATCTACAAAAAAAGATACACACCTAAGCTAAATGGTGAACTATTTAGTTACTTATGGTGTTAAATACTAGACGACACTAAATCATAAATTTTTAAATTACTGAATTTCTAAATTTTAGAAAGTAATTCCGAAATCTAATTATTTTCTTTGGTGTTTATCTTAAATATTGTTTACCTGTAATGCGATAATATTACGAAAATGATATTTATTTTTTCGGATTATCAAATAAAATTGAATGATGCCGTGATTAAAATATCAGCGATTATTTTATTTTAATTTAACTAATCAGATCAAATTACTGAGTTTAAGTATTTTATACTATCTATTTGAGATTACAAGCTCCGACCTTGATATCTACCACACTAATGATTAAGTCATTAGTGCCTATCGGAGATCCAAGTAATTCGTATCCTTCGCTAGTTACAATGATACTTGTGCTCTCAAATGCAGCTAAGGCAGCTGTTTCAATCAAGGGATGTACCAATACTTTACATTTTGATGCATTAACATTGAATCCATACCGGGTCCGATATATGCGAGTTCATCTGATAAAGAACGTATCCCCCTGAGATTTCACACACATACCACACCATATACATGCCATATATGCAAAATTTCGGGCACTTTACGTTGGAGCGTTCGTATAAGAGGATGTGTAGCTGCTGCAAAAGCCAGCATTGCCAACAAATCAACTTGTGTGAAGCCTAATACAATTTATATATTCATCAAGCTAAAATTTATAATTAAAATTTAAAATAAACGTCATTTTTATGAATTGACTAAAAAATAGTAGACGATGTATCAACATAAGAATTAGATGTCATCAGGAGGAACTGCTATGCTATCAGGTTTTGGCCTTTAACTCCTCTACCCAACATAGCAGCGGGGCCAAATACATGCTAATGATGTATTTCCTCTGAAATAACTATCGAGTATCTTATTCTAATACAAAGTATATTTATTATCCATCCATAAAAATTTGCCACTTAAGAGTTTTTATTTTTAATATCATTGCGCTAATTTATATATTTAATGTTCATATCTAGATATACACCTTCTTTATCATTAATATTGGTTTTGTTAAGAATAAGTTAAAAATATGTATCTATTAAATTATTTAAATGATTTTGAAGAAAGCCGATATCATTACATATTGTTGCAATTCTTAAAATTTCATTATTTAATGTATTACATTTTATATAATATGGTATGCATGAATGCTCATGCAAAAATGTGTTTCTTGTAAATTTAAATATGTCATCTTTACGATATAAATTAATAGTAGTTTTAGTTAATGTTAGTTTAATGTTCATATCTAGATATACACCTTCTTTACGATATAAATTACGGTTTTGTCATCTTTACGGTTTTGTCATCTTTTAATAAATTAAAAATTAATAAATTCCTCGACACAACATAGCAGTGAGGTCAAATACATGCCAATGACCTATTTCCTCTGGTTAAATTTGATTATCTGGTGTATCAAATAAATTATTTGGTAGGGTATCGTATTCTAACGATCTAAGATTGCATCTGTAAGCTGAAATTCTCCTGGTCGTGACACAATATTATCCTCAAAGGTGTTTTTTTCTTCTATTCTTGATACAGCAGGACGCTACTAATCAAGAATAGGAAAATATATATCAAGCTGTATCAAGAATAGGAACAATACATGTGAGTATAATGTCGTGCAACAACCAGAAGAATTTTAACTCACAGATTCAATCAAGTTAAATATACGATCTATTCATATATTATTTTAAGTTATTTTATTTTGTTAAAACTATATTTTAAATGTTTTACTTATTCCTTTCCATCACCAGATATTTTCAAAGACGAAGGTACAAATTATCTTTTGATATATCTTTTGGTATATTTTGGTTCCTATTTTATGTACAACTTTTTTAATTTCTCTTCATCTCAAAGTATTTTTCTAAATGCGATGACGGAATCTATTGAATTGTAGAATTTAAAAAAGGGATTATAATATATTATATATATTATATAATATTATATTCTTAATTATAGTCAATTTTACGGTATTTATAATATTTTAATTGATATTTTTTTATCATTTTTAGTATCCCATTAAGTTATATCCATTAAGTTATAATTTTTAATAAAACGTTTTTTTTTAATTTAATAAATTTTAAATAATTATAATACACTTAATGATCTATTATTGATAAATAATTATTGGGGCTGGATCATCAAGCATGATCCAGTCCCAATTATAGCCCTATCTTTTTGATGTTAACAGTTCAGTAAACGAAATTTTGATTGGGTGGATATTTTAAATACCAGGAAACTTGTTTCGCTCCAATAAATTTACAAATTTAACAATGATATGGATATTTTTAATACATTTTAAGATGAAATATACTTGAGAAAATCATAAAGCATGCGCGAAAAATGTGCTCTAAATATTTCTGTAATTAAAAATAAATCATTATTAAAATTATTAAAAGTAAAGCGCATAGTTAGCCAGTATTATTAATAAAACTATTGAATTATTGGAGCTGTATCATAGAAAGAAGGAAACTTTTATTTGATATTTCGCTAAGTTCTATTGGCATGTTTAGACAATTACAATATTCTGAAGATGCTAACAGAAATATTAAAAATAATTTCTTCTTTCCTTTGATCCAGCTTCAATAATTATTTATTAATAATGGATCATTATTAACTGTTAAACAATATATATTGGTTTTGGTATTGGCGAGTCCTGTCGATATTGCAAGAAGATCGCGCAGGTGTGCGAGGCTTAAGCCATTAGGTCCGGCTGAAGAAGAAGGCGTAAACAATTTCAGCGCGAACGACATAGCAAGAGGACATATACTTCAGAAAATTGGAGCTTCAGAAAATCTTCGTTAATTTTCTGAAGATGCTAACAGAAGTTAGCGAAATATCAAAAATAATTTCTTTTTTTCTTTGATCCAGCTCCGATAATTATCAATAATGGATCAACATTTTAAAATAAATGTCAATTTTTATGAATTAACTAATCAGTTAAGATTAGTTAAAATTTATTAAATTAATAAATTTTTATTATCATTAAGTGATCACTTTTATACAAAAAGTGTCTTGTCATTATAAAAACTCATCGTTCATTCTATCTTTTTATCGAAAATTATAAATCTGATGACTTTAGCGACAACAACATCGTGAACTGGCTAAACAAGCAAATTGTTTTCTTTGTGGGCATGATGACATACTAAAAAAGGTCAGTTTAAGAATAATTGTCTGACTACCAAATACAATACTAAATTGTTATTTTATATCCTTTATAAAATTTCCTTTCAATTTAATATATTATGTTTTTGACTTTAATATCGAATTTAATTATACTAGTTGACGCACAACTGGGGCGTTAACAAGTGATAAATTGGTTACCAACAACTTTGATATTAATCATAGTTTTTTATTTGTTGTAATTTAATACAGTTCCATTATGTATAATGGAACTGTATTAAAGTTCTGTGTTAGGATTTTTAAACATAAATTTAAAACAGTTTTTATGATTCTTGTAAACTCGTCCATTCAAATTTCAAAGTTTGTTAGAAGGTGTCCCAAAACTAGTTTGGGTAAAACAAACGCAACATCTAAGCTTTTGAAAGCATTTATTATAAGGGTATACGGATTTACTTAATAGTACAAAGCGAGGTGAGATTATTAAATAGACAAATATCCAAGAAGAATGCCATGTTTCATTGCGAATTAACAAAGCACTCCAGCCCACAAGTGCTTCAGAATTGCTACTTGTTAAAGGTATTTTGAATACTGCTTCAAACAAAGACTCCGTAAACCTTAATACTTAATTCGTTAATTCTACGAATGGATCAGGCAATGTTTCGTGTTGCATTTTCTTATTTTAATAACTAATGAACTTATTTACGAACTTATTGTGATCCATCAATTTGAGCTAATGCTCGTATGCTGTTGAATGTATAACTCGAACAATGTATTTGGGCACTGTCAACAGTAACTTCTTATCAATGATAGGAGCTTCATAGATCTGTCAATTTTCAGAGTCACTAAATAAACAGCTTTAACTGCTGTAATTGTTTGACGTGCGTAAATCTTCACCTTCAATAAATACTATTTGTGATATCTATAATCTTGCAAATTCGTAATCAAATTTGTTCCAAAATTACAAATTTGTTGCAATAAGTAGGACTACTCAGTTTGATAGATAGTAATTTAAACTTAAAAAGTATTTAGTCTACATTAATTAAAATGTTCAAAGTCATTCTGATTCAGTTGTCTGCAACAACTGAATTTTTAAAAGACGATTATTCTTAATGCTAAATTAATTTTTAATATTTTAATGTTGCATATCAGTGACATGAATCGGAGTCTACGTATTTTGCACTAAATATAAATAAAAATAATACGTGTTTTAATTTTTAAAATTCATATAATCGAAATAAATTTTTATGAATAGACTAATAACTAATAGACGATGTATTCGGAAAAATAAAGGTTATCAGGAGGAACTGCAATGCCATTAGGCTTCAGTCCCTATCCCACGACCCAACATAGCAGCGGAGCAAATATTTTGTTGATTTATATATTTTGCAATTTTATTTTATAATATTTTTGTGTTTATATTTTTATATTTTTGTATATAAATAAGGATTAAAGATCATCTGGAAGAACTGCTATGCTATCAGGTTTCAACCCTTAATCTTCGACTTAACATAAAAGCGGGGCCAAATACGCGCTAATGACGTATTTCCTCTAATGAAATTTGATTATTTAGTGTACTTTATTCTAATAAAGAGTATATTATTTATTATCCTCCATCAAACATTTTCGCTTAAGGTTTTGAATCTATTTCTAATAAAAATGTGTTGATTTATAATTCTACCTTTATTTTATTACTATGATAAATAAAATAATGAAATAATAAATAAATTATTAAATGATATTAAATTATCATATTAAATTATTATTATGATTTTATAATTTTATAATATTTAATATAACATATATCAAGTTAAAATAAAAAAATTGAAATTGGAAATAAAAGTCAATTTTTATGAATTGACTAATAAACAACAGACGTTGTATCAGAATAAGAAGTAGAGATCATCAGGATGAACTGTTATGCTATCAAGTTTCGATCCCTAACTCCTCTACCCAACATATCAGCAAGGCCAAATATGTGCTAAGGACGTATTTCCTCTGATGAAATCTGATTATATCGCATCTTATTCTAATACAAAGGATATTATTTATTATCCATAAAACATTTCCTCTTAGGACGTTAAATTTATTTTTAATATTATTGTGTTGATTTATATATTTTACTATTTTCTGCTTGATGTTATTTTTGTAGTAACCTAGTTTAAAATATGTATCTATTAAATTATTTAAATGATTTTGAAGACAATATCATAACATATTAGATCAATTCTTAAAAGTTTATAATTTAATGTAATATTTAATATTATATGGTATGCATAAATGCTCATAAAATTCAATTATTAAATAATAAATAATCGGTTTATAATATTTTATATAATATATTTAAAAAGTTAAAATTGAAAAACAAATATTTATCTACCAAAAATACACAAATCATGTAGACCATCGATAGGACGACCAATAGTTAATTGCATTGAGACAACAACGAAAATGCTATCAAAACGATTACATCAACTAATTTTTTCACTGGTCAAACAAGTAATGGGATATATAGAAAACAACCGAATTTCTCAACAAACTAAATGAGGTTAAAAAGAAAATCCTGCCCACGGATTTGTTAATCACGATGGACGTGGAATCACTATATCCCTCAATTCCACATGCAGATAACTTAAACACATTAAATAAAGCAATAACAGCTAATAATTGGTTTACAAAAAAGAGAAATTTTGTTTTAGAAAGAATGGAATATATTTGGAAGAATAATGTATTTGAATTTAACGGCAAACACTTCAGACAACCACCACATCAGTCTTAATCCCTGCCAATTTCCTAAACGTTTCAGCAGATGGAAACGATAAACAAAATATACAAACAAGTATTTACAGAAAATCATCATCAATACCGAACTTTCTACACGCAAATAGCGATCATCGAAATTGTACAAAAAAGCAATTATTCAAAGCGAGGCAGCGAGAATTATGAAGATATGCAGCGAGCCCGATATACGAGAGCTTCAGATCAAAAACCTTAAAAACATTTTAAAAACCCGAGGATTCGTTAAACATGAAATTTTGAGCGGAATCCAAAGCGCCAGACAAAACCACTTATAAAAATTAAAAAACACACAATTATATAAACAACTGAAAGTAACAAAAACAAAAAATACAATTATAATTGTATTAGTTACACTTTACCACCCCACGTTAAGACATATCCAGAAATGTATAAAGAAAAAAATGCGTGCAATTGCAACAGCTGAAAATTTGACGTTACCGGATATCCAATGGATCTATCAAGTTAACAATAAAATTGGTCGACACAATAAATGATAAAAAAGGCATTCGAATTTGATTAAAAACATCAATCAATGTAAAAGATGAGTAAGAAAAAGATGTACATGTTGCGCTCAAATAACAGAAAGTAATCAGCAGCACCGTAACAGGTCTCACTTATAACGTTATAGGCGACGTTAATTACAGCGCCAAAGACTATATATTTAGCAAATTGCCATCACTGCGACCTCCAATATGTTGGAGAAACTAGACTGAGCTTCAGTGAACGTTTAAATAGTCAAGTATATAGTATATACTATATACTTGATTATTATTTAAAAAATCAAGTATATATAATAATCAAATATATCTGCTTTCTCCGTACACTGGTGCTGATCGGATTAGAACTCAGGACGTCTGTATCGCGATTCAACGCTACATCCACTCAGCTGGCTGCTCCAGAGGTGTAGATATACATTTCTGTATATTGCTTTCGGTAGGAGATCGTATTCTAACGATCTATTAGAAACCTACCTAGTTGTTTGATCCGCTAGCCGGATCACTGATTTTCATGCTGCCACTTGCATTAAATGTTTTTAATTTAACTTGATTACATCTCTGAGCTGAAATTCTTCTGATTGTGGCACGACATTGTCCTCACAGTATTGTTCCTATTCTTGATACAGCAGGGCGCTACTAATCAGTGTGGGTGGGTCTCATCAGCTGCTGACCCAGACCTACATTTCACGTTTCGACCCTTATTTTCTGCTTTCTCCGTACACAGGTGCTGATCAGATTTGAACTCAGAACGTCTGTATCGTGATTCAACGCAACATCCACTAAGCTGGCTGCTCCAGTGGTGTAGATATACATTTCTGTATATTGCTTTTGGTAGGGGATCGTATTCTAACGATCTATTAAAAACCTATCTAGTTGTTTGATCCGCTAGCCGGATCACTGATTTTTCATGATGCCACTTGCATTCAATGTTTTTAATTTAACTTGATTACATCTGTGAGCTGAAATTTTTCCGATTGTGGCACGATATTATTCTCACAGTTATTGATCTTACTTTTGATACAGCAGGACACTACTAATCAGTCTGGGTGGGTCTCATCAGCTGCTGACCCAGACCTACATTTCACGTTTCGACCCTTATTTTCTGCTTTCTCCGTACACTGGTGCTGATCGGATTCGAACTCAGGACGTCTGTATCGCGATTCAACGCTACATCCACTCAGCTGGCTGCTCCAGTGGTGTAGATATACATTTCTGTATATTGCTTTTGGTAGGGGATCGTATTCTAACGATCTATTAAAAACCTACCTAGTTGTTTGATCCGCTAGTCGGATCATTGTTTTTCATGCTGCCACTTGCAATGATTGTTTTTAATTTAACTTGATGCACCCGTGAGCTGAAATTCTTCTGGTTGTGGTACAATATTATTCTCACAGGTATTAATCTTATTTTTGATACAGCAGGACGCTACTAATTAGTCTGGGTGGGTCTCATCAGCTGCTGACCCAGACCTACATTTCACGTTTCGACCCTTATTTTCTGCTTTCTCCGTACACAGGTGCTGATCAGATTTGAACTCAGATCGTCTGTATCGTGATTCAACGCAACATCCACTAAGCTGGCTGCTCCAGTGGTGTAGATATACATTTCTGTATATTGCTTTTGGTAGGGGATCGTATTCTAACGATCTATTAAAAACCTACCTAGTTGTTTGATCCGCTAGCCGGATCACTGATTTTTCATGCTGCCACTTGCATTCAATGTTTTTAATTTAACTTGATTACATCTGTGAGCTGAAATTTTTCCGATTGTGGCACGATATTATTCTCACAGTTATTGATCTTACTTTTGATACAGCAGGACGCTACTAATCAGTCTGGGTGGGTCTCATCAGCTGCTGACCCAGACCTACATTTCACGTTTCGACCCTTATTATCTGCTTTCTCCGTTGACTGATGCTGATCGGATTTGAACTCAGGACGTCTGTATCGTGATTCAACGCAACATCCACTAAGCTGGCTGCTCCAGTGGTGTAGATATACATTTCTGTATATTGCTTTTGGTAGGGGATCGTATTCTAACGATCTATTAAAAACCTACCTAGTTGTTTGATCCGCTAGTCGGATCACTGTTTTTCATGCTGCCACTTGCAATGATTTTTTTTATTTAACTTGATGCACCCGTGAGCTGAAATTCTTCTGGTTGTGGTACAATATTATTCTCACAGGTATTAATCTTTTTTTTTATTTAGCAGGACGCTACTAATTAGTCTGGGTGGGTCTCATCAGCTGCTGACCCAGACCTACATTTCACGTTTCGACCCTTATTTTCTGCTTTCTCCGTACACAGGTGCTGATCAGATTTGAACTCAGATCGTCTGTATCGTGATTCAACGCAACATCCACTAAGCTGGCTGCTCCTGTGGTGTAGATATACATTTCTGTATATTGCTTTTGGTAGGGGATCGTATTCTAACGATCTATTAAAAACCTACCTAGTTGTTTGATCCGCTAGCCGGATCACTGATTTTTCATGCTGCCACTTGCATTCAATGTTTTTAATTTAACTTGATTACATCTGTGAGCTGAAATTTTTCCGATTGTGGCACGATATTATTCTCACAGTTATTGATCTTACTTTTGATACAGCAGGACGCTACTAATCAGTCTGGGTGGGTCTCATCAGCTGCTGACCCAGACCTACATTTCACGTTTCGACCCTTATTATCTGCTTTCTCCGTTGACTGATGCTGATCGGATTTGAACTCAGGACGTCTGTATCGTGATTCAACGCAACATCCACTAAGCTGGCTGCTCCAGTGGTGTAGATATACATTTCTGTATATTACTTTTGGTAGGGGATCGTATTCTAACGATCTATTAAAAACCTACCTAGTTGTTTGATCCGCTAGTCGGATCACTGTTTTTCATGCTGCCACTTGCAATGATTGTTTTTAATTTAACTTGATGCACCCGTGAGCTGAAATTCTTCTGGTTGTGGTACAATATTATTCTCACAGGTATTAATCTTATTTTTGATACAGCAGGACGCTACTAATTAGTCTGGGTGGGTCTCATCAGCTGCTGACCCAGACCTACATTTCACGTTTCGACCCTTATTTTCTGCTTTCTCCGTACACAGGTGCTGATCAGATTTGAACTCAGAACGTCTGTATCGTGATTCAACGCAACATCCACTAAGCTGGCTGCTCCTGTGGTGTAGATATACATTTCTGTATATTGCTTTTGGTAGGGGATCGTATTCTAACGATCTATTAAAAACCTACCTAGTTGTTTGATCCGCTAGCCGGATCACTGATTTTTCATGCTGCCACTTGCATTCAATGTTTTTAATTTAACTTGATTACATCTGTGAGCTGAAATTCTTCTGATTGTAATTTAAATTTTAATTTAAATATAAATTTTTCTTATAATTTAAGATAATATTATATTTAATTTTAATTAAATATATTATATTATATTATATTTTATATTATATTTAATAATATTTAATAATATATATTAATATTAATATTTTTAATAATATTTTGTTGATGTATAATTCTAAATTATAATAAAAACATCAAACTTGATTGAAAATAAGCAGAAAAATAATTTCGTATAAAGAATTTATCATTTCAGTATTTCTGACAGAGGTTTTATTACGAGAAAATAAAGTATACAGGTCACTAAAAACTTGTTAGTAGAGCAAATCAGATCAGATAAATTAGTCGGCATATTTTATACTATATATAGATTTAAATAAAGATAAATAATAAATAATTATATAAAATGTTATAGGATTTATATTAATATCGTACATAGATAAAAGTTAGAAGAATAAATTTAAAATTGAAGTTTAATTCAATTAATTTAATTGAATTTCAATTCAGAATTTTATTTGAATTCAATTTTAAAATTAAAAATTATTATTTAAAATAAAACTCAATTTTTATGAATTGACCAATAATTTATATACGATGTATCATAATAAGATTAGAGGTTATCAGAAAGAACTGTTCGTTATCATGTTTCTACCCTTAATTTTTGATTCAACATGGCAGCGGTTTCAAATATAAGCTTATTACGTATATCCCATGATAAAATTTGCTATTTGAGTATCTAAGATCGTATTTATGCAAATTTTTGACATAAAACTAATATTATTATCAAACATCTGTAAAAACAAAATAAATAAAGCATAAAACACAGTAAATGGGTAGCTCGGGCTCCAGGTTCGCTTACCCTGTTGTGAATAATAACCGTCCTCCTAAGATGGCAATACAGTTTAAAAAATTAGACAAGTTCGAACGAACTCTTTATCTTTCCTATTGTTGATAGGATTTTATTTCTCAATCAGCAAAGATTCGATGATTCGGAGCTTTTTGACTGAACCATCGTGTTTTAATGTCTTTGTATTTGCATGGATGAACTGCGTGGTTAGAATCTTACCGTGTTCCTCTTCTATGTGTTCTTTGAAAGCGCCTTTGTATTTGTGTTGTTTTAATCGATTATATAATGTCTGGGTAACATTGTAATACATTGTAACCAATGTATTTTGGTTAGCTGACGCTACATCCAGTTTCACTAAATGTGAATTGGTACACAACATGTGACTTGGTAGATTTGCTCATTATTCTTAATCAGTAGGTGGCGTAAATTCTTAATTCTCTAGAATATCCATATTTCAACGGTTTTAGTAGAATCGATATCAGTTTTTAATTGGATCTCTCGTAGCCTATGCCTTGGTGTTCATTTGCTGCATGAAGTTTGATATTGTTTTGTCGACTATGTGTAGGTTGTAACTATTGTTAGTCAGCATTTGTCTAATTATAACGACCTCAGAAGTGAACAAATCTATACTGGAGCAAACCATGTTGGCTCGATGGAACATTGTCTTGAATACTGTTAGTTTGAAGACGGCTGGGGCGATATTTGCATAATTTATTCATTATTGTAAAACTTATATATTTGATAAAATTTAAATTAAAATCGAAATAACAAACAATTATAAAAGGAAAGATAAAATTAATAAAGATATGTATACCGAACTGACTAAATTAAAGCATAACTATATAATAACAACTATTGATAAATCTAGTAATAACTTTGTTTTTATATGCAAAAAGCTTTATTATGATAAATTGACGAAAGAAGTTTATTATAATGATTTAAATATGAACACAACATATGAACGTAGTGATTTAAATTTAGAAACAATCATTACAAGTCATTGTTCTATAATGGATAAAAAGGGTATAAAGGTTAAATCAGATAACAAAACTATACCTATATTATATTGGAATCCAAAATTACATAAAAATCCAATAAAACCTAGGTTCATATGTAGTGCGTTTAAATGTACATTAAAACCACTTTCTGTTTATATGAATAAAATACTTAAAGTAATTAAAGCACATTTTAAAAAATATTGCAAGGTAATCGAAATTAATACTGGTATAAAACACTATTTCAGTATTAATTCTACAAAAGAATTTTTAGAACAGACAAAAGGAATAAATTTTCAAAATATAAATACATACGATTTTAGTACGCTTTATACAAATCTAGATTTAGTAGATATTAAAGAAGCGTTAGTAAAATTAATTAATCTTATATTCGGAAAAAGATATACATATATATGATATAATAACTATAACGCCTATTTAACAAAAATTAAACCATCAAGTAAATATAAATATATGGATAAAATTGAATTAATAGAATCCTTAAATATTTTGATAAATCAAAATTATTTAAAAGTAGGGACATCTATATTTAGACAAGTAAAAGGTGTTCCAATGGGTGGTAATAGTAGCCCAATTATAGCTGACTTGTTTTTAAGCTTTATAGAATATGAATTTGTTCATAACTGTGTAAAAACTAAATCTAAACAATATAAATATATGAAATATATGTTTCGATACATTGATGATATATGTGTATTTAATTCTAATAATTTTTATTCAATTAGTGAACAAATTTATCCAGGTAGCCTTATTCTTAACAAAACCAATATTGATGATAAAGAAGGTGTATATCTAGATATGAACATTAAATTAACATTAACTAAAACTACTATTAATTTATATCGTAAAGATGACATATTTAAATTTACAAGAAACATATTTTTGCATGAGCATTCATGCATACCATATAATATAAAATATAATACATTAAATAATGAAATTTTAAGAATTGCAACAATATGTAATGATATTGGCTTTCTTCAAAATCATTTAAATAATTTAATAGATACATATTTTAAACTAGGTTACTATAAAAATAACATCAAGCAGAAAATAGTAAAATATATAAATCAACACAATAATATAAAGAATAAATTTAAACTCTTAAGTGGCAAAATTTTTATGGATGGATAATAAATAATATACTTTGCATTAGAATAAGATACTAGATAGTTATTTCAGAGGAAATACATCATTAGCATGTATTTCGCCCCACTGCTATGTTGGGTAGAGGAGTTAGGGGCCGAAACCTGATAGCATAGCAGTTCCTCCTGATGACCTCTAATTCTTATTCTGATACAACGTTTGTTATTTATTAGTCAATTCATAAAAATGACGTTTATTTTAAATTTAATTTTGTAACTTGATTAAAATTATAGAAAATCTAAAAACAATTATTAATTTTATTATTTAATTATTAAATTTTGATTTAGCATTATTATGTTTTGTTTATTTTATAATTATATTTAATACGTTTTTAAATTAAAAACGTTTTTAAATTAATAATTAGATTATTTAAATCTAATTATTTAGATTTTTAATAAAAAATCTAAATAATTATAAATATGGATGGGATGTGTGGATGATGAATTTGAACAGACTCAAAAAGAACGGTCGGATAGATTAGAGGCGAATCATGCTATGGAGGAGGAAGAAAAGCCGTAATTATGACGAAGGCGAGAAAGGAGGATGGATTTTCTATAATTTTAATCAAGTTAAAAAATAAAAATAAAAAATAAAAAATAAAATTTAAAATAAACGTCATTTTTATGAATTGACTAATAAATAACAGACGTTGTATCAAAATAAGAATTAGACGTCATCAAGAGGAACTGCTATGCTATCAGGTATCGGGCCCTAACTCCTCTACCCAACATAGCAGCGGGGCCAAATACATGCTAATTAAATATTGCTAATTAAACATGTCAGTAGAACAAATTAAATCAGCTAACTGAGTCTACGTATTGTTATATAATTATAAAATAAACAAAACATAATAATGCTAAATCAAAATTTAATAATTAAATAATAAAATTAATAATTGTTTTTAGATTTTCTATAATTTTAATCAAGTTAAAAAATAAAAATAAAAAATAAAAAATAAAATTTAAAATAAACGTCATTTTTATGAATTGACTAATAAATAACAGACGTTGTATCAAAATAAGAATTAGACGTCATCAGGAGGAACTGCTATGCTATCAGGTTTCGGCCCCTAACTCCTCTACCCAACATAGCAGCGGGGCGAAATACATGCTAATGATGTATTTCCTCTGAAATAACTATCTAGTATCTTATTCTAATAAAAAGTATATTATTTATTATCCATCCATAAAAATTTGCCACTTAAGAGTTTAAATTTATTCTTTATATTATTGTGTTGATTTATATATTTTACTATTTTCTGCTTGATGTTATTTTTATAGTAACCTAGTTTAAAATATGTATCTATTAAATTATTTAAATGATTTTTAAGAAAGCCAATATCATTACATATTGTTGCAATTCTTAAAATTTCATTATTTAATGTATTATATTTTATATTATATGGTATGCATGAATGCTCATGCAAAAATATGTTTCTTGTAAATTTAAATATGTCATCTTTACGATATAAATTAATAGTAGTTTTAGTTAATGTTAATTTAATGTTCATATCTAGATATACACCTTCTTTATCATTAATATTGGTTTTGTTAAGAATAAGGCTTTCTGGATAAATGTGCTCACTAATTGAATAAAAATTATTAGAATTAAATACACATATATCATCAATGTATCGAAACATATATTTCATATATTTATATTGTTTAGATTTAGTTTTTACACAGTTATGAACAAATTCATATTCTATAAAGCTTAAATACATGTCAGCTATAATTGGGCTACTATTACCACCCATTGGAACACCTTTTACTTGTCTAAATATAGATGTCCCTACTTTTAAATAATTTTGATTTCTCAAAATATTTAAGGATTCTATTAATTCAATTTTATCCATATATTTATATTTATTTGATGGTTTAATTTTTGTTAGATAGGCGTTATAATTATTATAACATATATATGTATATCTTTTTCCGAATATAAGGTTAATTAATTTTACTAACGCTTCTTTAATATCTACTAAATCTAGATTTGTATAAAGCGTACTAAAATCGTATGTATTTATATTTTGAAAATTTATTCCTTTTGTCTGTTCTAAAAATTCTTTTGTAGAATTAATACTGAAATAGTGTTTTATACCAGTATTAATTTCGATTACCTTGCAATATTTTTTAAAATGTGCTTTAATTACTTTAAGTATTTTATTCATATAAACAGAAAGTGGTTTTAATGTACATTTAAACGCACTACATATGAACCTAGGTTTTATTGGATTTTTATGTAATTTTGGATTCCAATATAATATAGGTATAGTTTTATTATCTAATTCAACCTTTATACCCTTTTTATCCATTATAGAACAGTGACTTGTAATAATTGATTCTAAACTCAACTCACTACGTTCATATGCTGGATTTACATTTAAATCATTAGAATTAACCTCTTTCATTAGTATATCATAATAAAGCTTTTTGCATATGAAGACAAAGTTATTACTAGCTTTATCAATAGTTGTTATTATATAGTTATCCTTTAATTTAGTAAGTTCTTTATACATATCTTTATTAATTTGATCTTTCCTTTTATAATTGTTTGTTATTTTCATT
This sequence comes from Pomphorhynchus laevis, assembly GCA_012934845.2. Taxonomy (NCBI): domain Eukaryota; kingdom Metazoa; phylum Acanthocephala; class Palaeacanthocephala; order Echinorhynchida; family Pomphorhynchidae; genus Pomphorhynchus; species Pomphorhynchus laevis. The sequence goes on from WNNJ02002520.1 coordinate 16,797, forward strand.
TTATTTTTAATTTTATCAAATATATAATCTTTCCAAATTTTTATCTTAGATATATTCGAGCTTTCACTATTAATCAGCTTACTAAAGTAATCATTTAAGTTATTATATAACGAACTGTATATTTTATTTTTGTCGTTGTTGTTATTTAATCTATATTTATACCCTTTCGATAGCAGCTTTCTTAATTCACAATTTTCAATTAATTCTAGATTATGGGTACATATATGTTCATTTATTTTATCAAAACTAAGACTTTTACAATTGCATTCTGTTTCCATTATGTTTCTAATATTATCGTTACATATTGATTTTAATTCTTTATTATAATTACAAATTTTTCGTCCTAATGGTGGTAGGAGTTTATACCTTATTTTAGGAATATATTTACTTAAATCTGACCCTATTATTTCTTTACTTTTAGAATTATTTAAAAGTCCGGCTATATTTATGTTATCTATGCATTTATTAATAAAGTTTATGGTTAATGTATATTTTCTACTGTTATTATTAACATTTATTGTACGATTATAGTATTTTGTATTACAATAACTGTCTATTATACAACTTAGCCTATCATAGTCGTTAATTAATTTTTGATTTATTGAACATATGATATCTTTAGAAAAACTTCTTATATTTACATAAAGATCTTTTAGCTTATTATCACTTAAAAGTTGTTTTAATATTTCTAATTGTTCATTTATATACATATCTTTTTTAATATTTTTAACTCTATTTTTCCTATTCCTTTTATCACCATGACTTCTTGGTTTGCGTTTAACCGGATTATTATAATATAGTTGTTTATTATGTATTATACTACTTCTGCCAATTCCTTGTACCACGTCATTCAATCCTCATGGGTACATGGAATTAAGCATTTTAATCCAAAAATCTTCTTTTTCTAATAGTTTTTGATTTAATATAGAAATCAAAATGTATCTATGTAATGTATGTATCTATGTAATGTATCTATTACAAAAATTATTTATTATAATTAATTATTATATTTGTATTTGTATATATATGCATTTATATCAAGTTAAAATTTAAAATTGAAATTCAAAGTTGTTTAATAAGAATTTATAAATTTAAATTTTTTAAATTTATTTAGTAATTTTAATTTTTATCTAATTATAAATATTTGTTATAAATCTAAAGACAATTATTAATTTTATTTTTTAATTATTAAATTTTGATTTAGCATTATTATGTTTTGTTTATTTTATAATTATATTAAATACGTAGATAAAATATAATAATTTAAAGTTTTATTTTATTATAAAATAATAAAATAAAATTTTATTATTATAAAAATTTAAAATTTTATTTTTAAAATTTTGTTATCTTTTATTTTATAACTTATTAAAATAACTTATCTTTTATAACTTATATTGTTGAAATAAAAAAATGAAATTTAAATTAAAAGTCAATTTTTATAAATTAACTAATAAATAACAGACGATGTTTTAGAATTCAGATTTGTAGTCATCAGAAGGAATTATACTCTTTTGAATTGTTAGTAATCTTTTGATTTTAATAAAATCAACAGATTTTATTTTAATGTTCATATACAATTAATGGTAAAGAAGGTGTCTATCTGGGTATAAACATCGAATTATTAAAACAATTTTTAACTTACATATTTACTTTTGCCATTTGAATGCCGATTCGGTTATCGACAAGTTCGATTTTCGAAACTTTACGTCTTTTATTTAAGTCTTTCAGTCACATTTTATCTACTACAACTGTTTTCTTTAATTAGTTTCAAGCTGGAGAAATTCTTGACTACAATTACGACTATTTGCTGTGTACACCTGATGTGTATTCAGATGTTGTGAAATACCGTAAGAAAATAAACCCAGACAGATTTCCAACACTGAAGAACGGTAATTTCTATTATAAACATGACTAGTTATTTGCATGGCTGAACGAATTGTATAATCATCGATTATATGAAATCATTTCATATATGAAATCATTTCAAGCTTATATATCATTACAAGACCAATATATTCTGTCACAATTATAGTCATAATTATAATTTATTAATTATTTAATTTTGATTAATTATATTTATTATATTCTTCTGGTTGTGGAACGACATTATCCTCACAGGTAGCTAAATAACATATTAAATAACATATTGATTATTTTTTTCTTAGTTAATCGATTCTTTTAAATAATAAAATATTATTCAAATGAATTACATCTAATTTGGTTTCCTCAAATGGGTTATGGAGATCCGAAAAAATTGTTGTATAGCAAATTAGACGTCACATGCGCGATTCGCAGGAGCACGTCGGGTTGAGCTTTCTCCACGAATGCATGCGGAGGCAGCTCGACAGAGGCAAAACATATTTTTTTTTCTTAAATTGCAAATTATCTCGATGTATGTCATTTGTAAATGGGTAGCTTTTTGAGATCCAATAATCTTCAAAATTCTGGATGCCGCTGGACCACCACCTCATGTAGTCAAAAATACCATCGATACAAAGTTTCCGGCTTCAATTGACGTTACACGCTCTTCTTATTTTGCACGCTTTCGAGTCTCATGATACCGAAATGAAGCGGCTGCCAACTGAGAGTAAGAACTAGCATGTGCATTGAACACGGCAACGTCCAGGAACGTTCGATCGAACCGATTCTCAAATATACCGCAGCATGTGACATAAAGACGTGCGTCCAGATCACGGCAGATTGTTCCGGACTATAACAAAGGCTGACTTCCGACATACTGAATTACGGGATCAATCTCTACACCGTGGCATACTTCGCTCAATTCCATAGCAAGTAGATCCCGTATAGCATTGTGTCGAACGATATCCAGACCGCCTCTTTTGCATGACAATGCATGATACAGATGGTAACAGCACCGCATACACAAACCATGTTCACGCGGTCATTTGGTGTCCAACCATAGCGGGTTGCAACTGCATCAGTAAATTCAGTTCAGGACAGGTGATAATTTTCACTAATCAATGGGATTGCGCTTAACCAAGACAGCAGAATCTGCCGTTACATGTTCGATGGATAGTAACGTTGATGCTGGAAATTGATTTGATGCGTTACCTAACCTTTGCTTGTATTCCAAAAAATGCGGCTTGGCTAGCGAAGCAGCTATGCCAATTTGACTTTGGCAGAGTTCGTTACCAAGTAAGCAGGATGAATATGAACGCGAAAAAGTTTGTGAACTTTCAAATTCAATTACTGCAGAAAATACAAGATCAGCAATACCCATTCAACCAAGGCTGATAGGGGATGTCAATATCGACAACATGCCTTCAGAGGGCGCATGTTTTATGATTTGAAGAAGTAGACGAACATGTAGAGCGTCCCGGATAATCAATATATGTTGTTCATTACACCTTGTTGTCCGCAAAAACTGTGCCCACTTCCACTGAACCGAGTGAAGTAGACCAGGGTAGGCAACATGTGAATCGTACTCAGCAACATGTACCACCCGATCGATTACTTCAACCCGCTTCTCGATTTTTCTTTTCATACTACTATTAACGTAGTCAGCCGTTCCGATCGGTGCACCGAGGATCTCAAGTCCATCATATTTTATGTGAACATCATCAGTCCGATCTAGCGATTCGTTGTGTGATTGATGCAGCAGCAACTGTGTTTTATCTGCGTTTACAAAGTAACCAAAAAGCGGTCCGTCTTTAAGCAATATCGACCAAACCCTTTGCAGATCTTGCGGAGTCCAGACAAAGTTCGCATCATTTACATACCATCTCTGAAATACTGCAGGCACTTGTTGTCTCATACGTCGAATCAAAGGCAATGCCATCGCAAAGCCGCTTCCTGTGTCAGACCTTCGATCACCTTGTGTCAGACCTTCCCAAAAAAAGCAGTGTGCCGTCGCCCAGCACTAAACGTGTCTCAGAGGAGTAGAGGTTGTTCATGATGCATGATAACATCGGACAAACACATTTGATATTGTGAAGTGCATCCTCGCAGTTAATGCAATTAAAACCATTCCTCACGTCAACCGACGCATTTCTTGCGTCGGTGGATTCGATCAGACCTTCGATCACCTTGTGTCAGACCTTCCCAAAAAAAGCAGTGTGCCGTCGCCCAGCACTAAACGTGTCTCAGAGGAGTAGAGGTTGTTCATGATACATGATAACATCGGACAAACACATTTGATATTGTGAAGTGCATCCTCGCAGTTAATGCAATTAAAACCATTCCTCACGTCCACCGACGCAAGAAATGCATTCACCGACGCGAAGAACGAGGTCTATATAATATAATATAGACTCGAAAAGTTAACTCCGTCAATATAATAATATTATATATAATATTAAATAATATTATTCGATAAGCTAAACGGCTTAAAATTATGTAATTTGTGATTACCAGAATCCACTACTATTCTCAAATGTTACGTAGAATAAACGTTTTGAACGTAGTTTATTAAAACACAATAAAAAAGATTAAAAGATCGTGTAAAGATCGAAAGGAATAATAAAATAAGAAAATTTCATTCACATAATTTCGATTGTTGCAGTTAAAGAGTACATGGAATATATCATTGGACAACATAAATAAAAATAAATTGAAATTAATAATTCACGATTATTAATTGGTAATATATAATATAATATAATTATATAATATAACTATATTAATATAATATAATTAAATATTATAATTAAATATTACAATTAAATAATATTTATTAATAGCAAATATTTAATTCAATAGCAAACTTTCATCAATATTTAAATTTTTAAATATTTAAACTTACAAATCAATATTTACAATTTGAATCCAATTAACAATTTAGTTTGCGAAATCCAATTTTTGCTATAAAATATAGCTAAATAACATATTTAAATAATATCATAACGCATTAATTATAACACTAATATTATATATAAAATAATTATTTATAATTTAGTAATTATTTAATTTAATTTATTAATTTTATTATCTAAATAAAATTAATTATAATATTATATATAAAATAATTATTTATAATTTAGTAATTTTATTATCTAAATGCTAATGATAAACTGGCAAGTGTTGACGATTTTATTTAAATCGGGTCTACGCCTTTCTATAAAGGCTCTAATGTCGTCATAATCACTATTAAAGGATGTTTTAAATAACATTTATTTTAGTTAATGCTGTAATTTATATATTCTGCATAGGACTATAGAGCTATGAAAATTTGTTCGACAGACAAGAGAAAAACATATTAGGTATTGCTATTAGAAAAACAGTATCCTCTGCAAGCAATTAAACAATCGTTTTTAAGTCAAAGAATGAAAGTGAATAACAAAGTTAAGGAAAACCAAAATAGAGACATCCGCAATAATTTCTTTTCTACCAATTATATATTTCGGAATTATTGATCGATTTGCTGAAGACTGATGGGACACGAAATATAATTTATCACAAAAAATACGACATTATCCTCACAGGTATTGTTCCTAGTTTTTAATACAGCAGGACGCTACTAATCAGTCTGGGTGGGTCTCATCAGCTGCTGACTTAGACCTACATTTCACGTTTAGACCCCTATTATCTGCTTACTCCGTACACAGGTGCTGATCGGATTCTAATTCAGGACATATGTGTTGCGCTTCCAACTTTACATCTACTGGTATACCTACTCCAGTGTTGTAGATATGCATTTCAGTGTATGTTAAATGTATATTAATGAAGAGTGATCCTGCTTTATCATCGGGTGCCCCTACGTCTTTCGACAACGCGATCTTGTGGCTTTGACGTGTGCTTACAGAGAAGTCAATAAAGAGTGCATGCTCGAGGTTTGAACTCCGTACATAGAGTTTGCAATGCACACGCCTTGACCATTTGGCCACGCAGGGCTGAATTTACGTATATTAATAATACATTAATAATCTGAGAAATTTTATTTTCCTGACTTCTGCTTGTAAGCGATGGAGGTAGAAAATACAGTCAGTTTATATACAAAGACGTCAGTTTATTATTGTACTTATCGAGCTAGTAGTTATCCATCGTGAGGACGGAACGTGTGCAGAAGTTGTGGGAACTTTACGAAATGACGATATCGAATCTACTTTGCACAAACTCCATGTAAAAAGAACTGAACATGAAAACAGATGGAGAAGGTCACAACATGTAAGTCCACAGAAACGACAGCAACAGTCAGAATTTATCGTCGTAAAAGCAGAACTGAATCGTTTTACATTTAAAATGCATGCAATACACTGAAGGCACGTGAATGTTATTTACATCTGAAAGCTAAATGAATCCGTTTAATTAGATAAAAAAGACAACATCCTTTAATAAAGAATGTTATCTTTAGAGAATAATTGTTTCAAATTTTAAAAAGCTCAGTATTTTTTTGTTGCAAAACTTGCTACTTAAAAATAATTTTTTAAATCTTAATATGGCTGATTACAAACTGTATGAAATACAACTAATTAGACATTTATTTTCAGGGCGTTTGATAACCGACGTTAAAGCGGAACTGAATCGTTTTACATACGGAAAACTATGTGAATCCTCTAAAGTGAGAGATAATGCAGCCTTACTCCGTGTTAATTTCGGGACGGTAAGTCTAGATATTAACTTCTAATTGATTAACTTTTAATTAATGGACTCAATCTAGGAGTCTTTTTGATTATTCAATTTTTTTAAATGTCAGATCAGTGTGTACAATGGAATTGATTTTGATTGGATCGATGTTTTGTGACGGGATCCCAACAAGAAGTTTCGAATTATAAAAGAATCATTATTCGTGTGGAGTTAGAGCAATAATGTCTTGAAGAAAATAAATCGGACACGCACTTGATGTTACCATCAAGTGTTTCTAATTTTAATCGATTAAAATTAATTTTAATCGATCTAATTTTAATGTTTTTAAGTTTGACTTAAATGCTTATTTTTTATTTTCTTGTTCTTATCTACATGTTAATTTATACCATTTTACCCCTTTTTAGTTTCTGGTTTTATATTTGTGACGTGGTCATTTGTTGCTTCTTGTTTTAATGTTTTATCTAACGGCTCTTACTTCATGTAGTGTTCTGAATATTTTGTTTTTCTTCGGATGTTAGAAATTCTGTGTTCTGAAGAGACTCATACGTGACAAGTGCAAATATGATTTAATAAATGATTCTAACCTTCTTATTTATTATATTTAACCTTCCTATCAACAATATACTGCTTATTAATAACTTAATTCAATTTTTATATTGCAATAATATGTAATTATAAAAAGCATCAAAAAATTAAATGTGTAACTTGCAGCTATAGATTCCGATATTTTAACTATTTGACTTCGTAAGTCCAAACATAGATTAATGTATTAACAATTTTGTTTTTATAAATAAAAACAAATTTTTTTTATTAATAATTTATTAATAATAATTGTGTTCTTATAATTTAATATCCACGTTTTTAATATTTTTAAATACTTAATTTTAATTTTAGCCGTCGATGGAAGTCAGTCAACTTGCCGATAATTTTCATACGCTTGTTAATGAAATTGAACGCATGCACAATCCTCCATTAGGTACTTATTATTACGATTTTCAATTTGTATTTATTTCAAAATTGTCGATATAAGTTTTTTTATAAGTTTTGAGAAATTGTTTTTTTTATTGCAGATTTATACGGAAAGTGATTTATGAAATGTTTTTATCATAAGAAGAATATTTTAAATGGTTACATTTGATAATTAAATAAAATCATTCTTTCTTTTAAGTTTTTTTATTCACATCGAATAATATTCATCGACTGAATATTCAGTCACAAATATTTGGTTTAATTACAAAATAAAATAATAAAGAGCTCAAAATATCCATTTGTTTCTTTTATAGAATGGAATCAAAGAAAAACTACAATTCGATAAAAAGATTCAGTTCAATATTTCAATATCTGTTACTATCATCATAGGAACAATGATGGGACATGTTTCTGATGTTCACGAACATGTTCCTGATGATAGCAGCAGCTATTAAAATATTAAACTAAACCTTTTCATCGGATAAATTGTAGTTTCTTTGGTTAAACAAAAGAGCAATGTAAATAAATATGTCAATTAAAAATTTCATTTTAATGAAATTTCATTTTTAATGAAATTTCATTTCATTAAAAAGCTTTTGTTATTATTAAACGATTCTAACTCTTTTAACGATTTGTGTTTAATTATTAACTCTAATTATTACAGTTAATTTATAATTTTTTCAATTCAGTTCAACATTTTTAACATTTTGATTGATTTTTTGAAATTAATAATTTATTTAAAATTTCAATATAAATTTATTAAAATCTAATAAATCAAATCAGCTAACTGAGTCTACGTATTTAATATAATTATAAACAAAACAAAACATAATAATGCTAAATCAAAATTTTTATTAAATAATAAAATAAATAATTGTTTTTAGATTTTTATAATTTAAATCAAGTTAAAAAATTGAAATTTAAAATAAACGAAATTAAAATAATTGAAATTTATTTAATATTTTATAAATATTATAAAATATTATAATATTTATATATATTAATAAATATTATTTAATATTTTATATATTATAATATTTTATAATAAATTTAATTATTAAATTAAAATTTAATAATTATAATTTAATAATTATATTGTTTACAAATTTAAAA
>WNNJ02002521.1:0-59729 GCA_012934845.2 Pomphorhynchus laevis
TAAAATATATTTATATTATATATAATATAAATTATAGTAATAATTTATATTATATAAAAATTATATATTATATTGCAATGATCGACAGGCTATCATATCATCCGACAATTGTATACTTTAAATCGGTCCATAAATGTACTGGATTATAAAATTAATTTAAGCTAAGCGAAGCACTTATAAAAACAAGTGCTTCGATTGCAATTAGTAGAGAGTGATAAAAATAATATATTTGACAGAATATATATGTTTTCGTCAATTATATAATATATAATATTCAAGATTAAGATAATATACCATATATTATATAACCTTCATTTACTGAATTTTAAAATCAGAATATTTTATTTATTTAATAATATTATTCTATCATCAAATTAAAATTATATTATACAAATTAAATATAACATTAAGTATTATAATATAATATACTATATATTATATATTATACGTTATGTAATATTAAAAATATAATATTGAATACATAATATTAAATATAATTTGTTATAAATATTAATATAATATACTAAAATTAAATGCCCCATATTTTTTAAAAATAACTTTCATTTACTGATTTCTCAAAGCAGTAAATTTTTTTAATTTATATTAAATAAATGATTTGATAAAACCACATTTTAGATGGTATATCAAAATGGGGCAACTGAATGCCATAGTCCGGTTTATTGTTTTTGAATAGCTGGTCCTTCATTCGATTCTGAAAAATTGTGTATTTGGTCAAACAACATTGTACTACGATAAATTTTCGTATCTCAAGCCTTAGCGAAAATACTATGAAACATATACCCACGCTACGAAACTTCGCAATGTCGCATTAATTGTTCCCAATCATGCAATTGATAATGACCACAATATTGAATTCAATATCGAATCCGGAAATGTCGTTCAATTAAAGAAGCAGTTTTATTCAGAATCAGATGAAGGATAAGCTATTCATTTAAACAAAAAATGGAAAATGTTGTGGCATCCTGGTTGACGATTGGAAATCAATTTCTTCATTTCTGTAATTTTCTACTTCCTATATCTAGTTCGCACCATTTTTGACGTTTTACCTAAATTAATTTTACCTGAACTTTAACTGAATTAATTTTAATCAATCTAAATTAATTAATTTACAATTAATTCAATTTTAAAAAATTAATATTTTGTTATTTGTACTTTTGCACTGGTTGATTCGGTTAGCTTCAAATCTGGTTAATCTTGTTATCTGATTAATCTTGTTACTTAATCTGGTTTGGTACATTATCGAAATGGGTGTTTCAATAATGCTTCAATATGATCAAGTTGGTGTTTTCTAAAACACCAACTTGATCATATTGTTATCATATTGCCTATAACACAACCGTTCTTGTTAGATCTGTCACAATAGCAATAATATTAGAAACAATATTATGTGATTTCATTAGAACTTGAATGAACAAGCATGTCAGAATCACTTGTAAAGCACCACATCACACTGAAAACGCTTTTAAATTTGTCTAATTTATTCAACAAATAAATTTTGTCTAATTTTATTATTGTATTATCAAATTAGTATTATATGATATTAGTTAGATATAATATTTAAAATTTTACACGATATTAATAATTAATATTTTATTATTTAAATATTTAATATTAAATCCGATAATTAGAATTAATATTTTATTATTTTTTATATTATATTCTATAATAAAAAATAATATTTACTACAACTTGTTATATATAATAAAATTATATTTTTATATTCAATTGCTTTTATTTTTTAAATAAATACATAATTAGTAGTTAACAGATATAAAATTAATTAAAATTTAATATTGAATGCGTTAGATGAAAGCCATTTTATATTTCTTCAGGATACAATTTATAATCAAAAGCAAACCTCATTCGATATTGTACACCGTCAACATGAACAACCATTGGTGGTGGTGAGAAGCAAACTTCATGCAAGCGATTATACTGCTGCCGATCACGCTCATTTAAGTGTATATGAAATGGTTCATATTCGTTGTAAATAGCCCTGACTACATTATCAACGATAAATTCCTTATTGCTGCTGTTTAAAGCAATTGTGTGATTCTCATTGTGAAGTGTAATTCGAGTGGCCATAGCATCAATACGCACTTTGAAGTGATGACCATCAATCCATAAGTCAATCAGCTGACCTATTGCAAATATACAAAGTAAAATATTATTCAAAATTATTAAACGTAGGGAAGTAATTCTTTACTTCGTTTAAATCAAATTAAGAGATAGGCCGACTCTATATTTAAAAAAGAAACTAAGTCAAAATAATACTAAAGAAATTGTTTGGAAATTATACTATCAAAGTATTTTAAATTAAAAACGCATTAATTGACTAATGCTACGTAGTATGACTTGGTCCATTTCACATCTTACTTAGCAGTCACTAATTATCTAATGCCAATTCACATTTAATTTAGCAAGCAAATAAAATTTATGATTAATAATATTAATAAGATTAGATTAATATTAATAATCTTATATAATATTAATAATCATATTATTAATAATAATAAGATTAGATAAAATAAAATTAATGATTAATAAAATAATAAAGTAAAATTATTGGTAAAATATTAATTATTAATTCTAATAAGATTATAATAATTATTAATAATTATTCTGATCTTTGAAATTAATGAATATTTATTTTTGGATAGATTGGAAAAAACTTAGTTTTAGAGCATTATTTGTCTATAAAGTTTCTTCAACACTCTAAATAAATATTATAGTACAAAACAAAAATTGAGAAAATCATTTATAATATGGATTGTTTAATTCACAATTCTGAAATATGTGTGACTATAATCTAGATTTCAAATTTACAGTTTATGGTATTTTGAACGCGTCTAATCAGGGAATTGATTCTAATTTATGTGATTGACGAAAAGATAATGAACTTATTATCCAGTTATGACCGACGTTATCGAGAATCTGAAATCGAAGTAGAAGTTATGAAGCAAAACCGGCATCTACGGTTATCAACGAGATTTCTACATATTTAGTAGCAACTTTCAAAACAAAATAAAAACATACCCATATATTGGATTCCAACTCGTCGAGATCTTGGACCCGGTAAATCAATGTACTTTCTCGGATCTCTGAATTTGATTAATGGTTTTGAATTTAGGAAAACAGTCTTTGCAGTCAAATCACATAGAAACTCATAACGAATACCATATATCTAAACGAATTGATATACAATTTTATTACAATGTGAGTTAGCTGAAATGTTAATTGTATGCCAACTTTTATGATATAAATAAAGCACTATAAAGAGGTATTTGAACATTTAAAATCGTATTTTTGCATTAATATAATTACTTTAGTAATTTTATAGTTTTTTATAATTTAGTATTTATTGATTTTCACATTTTTGTACATAAAAGTCAATCAATTTCTCAATCAAAGTTAATAATATTCCTCGATAATTAAAAGCATTTGTGATATATCGTATTGATTATCGAAAGTCGTACTTGATACGTACTTGATAAAATACATGATAAATTAATTTCTTATAAACATTATTATAATAGAAAATGTATACTCTTCTTTTTATTTTAAAGATCACCATGACATATTTTTTGATAAAATATAAATTTTTATATTTTTATAGTATATTATTCAAAATTGTACTATAATTCACAAAATTAGAATCTAACATTTCGATACATAGAGTAACCTTAACGTTACTATAAATAGTATAACATTCTAGTATACAATTAAGATTATACTATTATAAGATTATACTATATCACCGGAGAACAGTGCTTATTATTGCGTTTACCATTTCTAAATAATGGGGATAAAAAATATAGATTACAACAGATAAAAACTATATAAGTGGATCAAAAGTACGATTAAAGAAAAAGTATACGATAATTAAAGTAAAATGTTGTTTTATCAGTAATTTTGTCAAGAATTCTTATAAACAATCAAATTCGACAGCTAAGGACGTTTGGTTAATCATATAATCGTAAATAAACAGTTATAATAATATTATAATGCAACAATTATTATAAATTTTGTGAACATTGCATTCGTGTCTTTTTTAGATTAAAGCGGTGGTTGTGGGAGAACATTATAGACGTGAGAAGTATTTTTATTGAATAAAAATTGTTGAGCTTTCGACCACCAAGGCCATTATCATTGATAATGGCCGTGGTGGTCGAAATTCAATGATGATAATAGCCTTGGTGGTCGAAAGCTCAACAATTTTTATTCAATAAAAATGCTTCTCATGTCTATAATGTTCTCCCACAATCACCGCTTTAATTATTATAAATAGTATATTTTAATCAATTTTAATAATTATTATTAATTATTAATTAATTAATCTAATTATATCGCTATTTATAGGATTAAAAAATATTAATTTATTAATATATTAACAGTTATTATAATAGCTGTTAGAAGTAATAACTTCATAAATTTAAATTGTACTGACGCTGCATGGCGGTGCCTAAATGCATATTCACATTTTTATCGACAATTAATTAAAGATAAAACGAACTTCGTGTCACATTTTGCATTGAGAAAGAGAACAAAGCAAATATTTTTAACTAAAGCGTACTAATGCGTAGAGCAATCTCTGTCTTAACATTTTCTCGTTACTTAAAAATATTAATATTGAGTAAATCAAACCAATATACAAGGGTGACATAAAATACTTTACAAAATACTTCTATATTCACGAATATATTATTTTTATGTTTATTTAATTAAATAAACATGTTTATTTATTAAATTTGGCATTTAGTATTACGCTTTTACAAATTATCAATCTTTATAAATATTTTAAATTTAAAACTACAACTTTTAATGAACAATTCTAACCTGTAGTGGATGATCCCTATACACTCTTAAAATCTAGACCCAGCTCAATAAGCAGAAACCGGTCAGGGATTTGATTGCTGATAGACTGTGATGGTTTCCAATACATAGTTATGTCAATTTCCCCGTTTACTTATTAGTAACAACTATAATGCCGTATTGCTCTGCGATACCGGGGAGGTACAATAATGTCTGTACATTATAATGCCGAATCCCATTTGTGATCGCCTGTGAACTTGTAATAATTATTCTTCTAGCGAATCCTTTTAAACTCTCGTGGAGGATCACTAAACACTCTTAAAATCTTGACCCAACTGATAAAGCTTAATATGCAGAAACCGATCAGGTATTTGATTGCTGATGGACTGTGGTTTCCAATACCTAGTTCTGTCCATATATATAGTAATATTTGACAATGTATTCGATTTAATCAGTAAAATTCCTCCATGGTGTGCTCACAATGGGAGAATTTTGTTACATAAATCAGCGATGGAAACTGCAGTCACTAAGATTTACATTACACACTACAAATGTAATACTGAAAATCTTAAATTTGGATACGTTTATAAAATAAAATGTCATGTAAGCGTCGCCATTTAGGATATGAATTTTATACTTGATAAAATAATAAAATTTAAAAATTAAATTAAATTTAAAAAAATAATTTTAATTTAATATAAAATTGACACATATTGTGGCATTTAATATTTAAATTAAACCTCTAAACCTACTTACAAAAACAGCTTTATGCGTAACTGCTTAAAATAAAAAATATATAAAATACATAAAAAATAATTAACATTAAAAAATAAGTTCACTTCTCTGATACCTGGAATATCTGTCTAGTATTTGGTTTCATATCCAGTGTACGCCCATCGACTTCTACTGAGCAAATAGATCTTTCGTTGAATTGCGGATTTTCACCTTGACAAAATAAATAATCGTCATAATTAAAGTTAAATATCGTTATGCTTACGATGATTGACTTTGCGCACGTTACTTAACGATAATTTATGCTCCAATGTGGGCACTGAAGAAACGCATGTGCTGATGGGAAAACAGTCTGGCTGCTTGTGAACATTCGATTGATTAATCATCCACGGCATTCGTTGCGGATTGGATTGACAACTTGTAATAAACTCCGATGAATAAAATGGCGAATACTCGTGATGAGGAGAAGGAACTTGCAATAAGCTATGCTTTTGGCTAAAAAACTTAATAAAAACTTAAAAATATTCGACTGAGTATACTTGTTATGTGTAAAGTTCGGCGGCACAGAGGATTGATGCGCAAGTGATTTGCCGATATTGGAAAAAAAATCAGGATTATTAACGTTGTTTGGAATTTGAGATTGTGATTTATAAAGATGGTCGAAATTATGGGGATTAACTGTTTGAACAAAATTTGTTTGTGGTTTAAGCTGACTATTAATTAATAGATGGCCAGATGTGTTACTTGCTACATAATTTTTATTGCCTAGAGTTGTATTTATCGGAAGGGGAGGTACGGATTGTTGAAATGAATAACATGACGAATCATTCCAGGGTCTTGGCATCAAATCAGATCTATAGTCCTTGTCGCCACACGCGCCAAATATTGGTCTTAAATGATAAATAGAATATTTATAAAAGATGAAACAAAACCTACGATTCGACGCGCTGGATGCTTATTGGCGTATCGCTCATTTCAGAATTTTCAGGCTTAAATGTTGAAACTGCATGTTCCGATCGCTTGCGCCTTTTCTTTAAATCTGTCACAACCGCGTCGTTCGATAACAAAGAAATCGCCTTGTTCTTTAGAGAAATAATTGTATTTGTGTCTTTCATTTTTGCAAGGCGTGGATCTCGATCGCTTATGTTTGCTAAAACCTGGGTGAACAAACACAAGGTTAACTCAAGTTAATAACACGTATAACTAGTTTTTACGAATTGCAAAAACACAATGTGTGTCCGTTTGTGCTTACAAAAGCTTCTGAGAATTTATAGAATTTAAAGTAGATAACCGTAAATACACAGCAAAAACACGAGTAGCGATACAATGTAGATATGAACTGAGGTTCATCATTGATATTAGCCATTGTTGATTGCTTTTAAACTCTGCTACAGGAATTTGCACCTTATGGATCATTATATCAATTTATTCATAAAGCAAAATGTATCATTCGCATTTTTATCAAACGCTTCTCAGTTATTAAAATAACGTTTTGGTGAATTTAATAAATAATAATAATTTTGATTATTTAAAGATTTATACTTGATTATTAAAGAGTTAATTAGAAATTAAATATTAAATTGAGCTGTCAAATATTACATATTAATATCGAAAACAAGCATTAACAAAAATTAAAACTAACAAAGATTATTAAATTTTTAATTGTTTCATTTAGGCGGCAACAACTTATTTCACAAGGTTTGAAAATTAATAAAACAAATCAATAAAAAATTCAAAACAATTTATTAAATTTAAATATCATTTTATCAATTTTTTCAAAAAAAATGATAAACACTTTAAGCCTAAGAAGAACAGGGGTTGACATAAAAATATACAAATGTTTGAAAATAATAGAAAAATTTCTCAGTTACCTTAAAGTAGATCCATCATTATTGATAATTCCGCAAGAATAATTTTATAATCAATAAATACAATCATTTTAAGCTTAAATTAAAGACATGTGTAAGCGAATGATATAACAATAACATTGTTATAACAATAATGTGTTTTTAGTGACTTTAAGCTACCACCAAAATAATCAAAACTTGTTATTTTTTTGGCTACTACCAAAAAATCACGAATTTCACAAATTAAAATAATCAATATTTGTAATTTATTTGTAATTAATAAAATTAATAAATGTATTAATATAATATTGTTATATTATTAAAAAACAAATATAATAGTTTGGTATCAAAACAATTGTGCTTTTGGCTACGACAAAGAATCAAGATAGTTAAAAAGTTAAAAATTTCAAAATTTGCTATTAATTTATCAAATTAACATAATTTTATAAAACGCCCAGCCGATTTGACAAAAGCATATGCTATTCGCAATAACAGAATAGTAGTTCTACGCATATGACGATATAAAAGATCAGTTTAGACTCAATAAAGCCGATCCATCACAATTTCTAAAATATGACTAGGTACTAACATTCCGAATGATATAGCAATGACGAATACAGATAGAAATAACCGAATGTTTCTCTATAAAGTTGAGGGTTTATAATATTTACTATCGCTGGTTTTCTGTCAATATTTATAATAGTTCGACGCAGTAATGTTGATGGAGATTTTTAGCGTATCTTTTACTCGATTAGAAAATAAGTACACAATTGAAAGTTTGGCACAGAAGCATGCTCGTGGTAGACCTTTTAATGAATTACTAGTTGGTTTGAGTTCATTTTTGAATAGTCGAAATAGTGAAGTATCTGAATCAGCGGTAGTAACTTTTCTAATAGTTTAATCCTCATTGTATGCTATTTTAATCCTTTAAACTCTGCAAGTGACATAATAACAGAGCTGTCGAGCTATTCCCATCATTTATTGTTAAGCGTACGTATCCTAGTTTATGGTGATTTCAATCCATTACCCAACAAATTAGCTAATATGGCTTAATATATTTTACACTATGGCCTGACACTTTATTATCCTGCAAACCGAACTTATGTTTGTTCTCGTGGGTCTTCGACAATTGATGTAGTATTAAGCAGTATTTATTCGGATGTAGTTGAGGTTGATATTGATTCAGAGTTGGCACTTCTAAGAAAACATAAGCCAGTAATCATTGAGTTCCGTTTAATATCAAGAGGCCTTAATTCTAAATGTTTCTCGTATTCAACCAAGTAGGTTTCTTATTGTTGGTAGGCTACCAATTAATTTTTGGAGCAACGGTTTTCGTTTAATTGGTTGTAATTCAGTTGACATATGTTATTAATACCTGTGTTCCCATTTGATTGATGCGTGTCCTACTCAGTCTCGAAAACGTCGCAATCAATATAGATATAATGAACCGTTAATTTGCGAGTATATTGTGAGCGTTACATTGCCGAAGTACATCTGAATAAGATTTTTTCAACCTCAAGCTTCGTCGTTCTCTCGCGATTCAAGCTTACAGAAAAAAACGAAAAATAAGATCTTTGGGGAAGAAATGTTGTCGATGCCTTGGAAACTTGACGCAGGTCCACTAAAGGGAATATCAATGTCTCCCATTCCAATAGACAACTGCCACAAACACTTTCAGTTAATGTTTTCATGCACCACCTCCTGTCAAGTAACTTAACATTCGAGTCATGCTGTATCTAATGCAATACTAGGAAATATTGAATTATCTAATATGGATTTCAATAAGTTTGAGTTGTATATTGCGTTGGAAAATCTGGAGGATCGTAAGGCAACAGGATTTGATTTGGTATCGCATATTCTGTTAAACAGATCAACGATTATTAATGCATACATAAATAATTTTCATGTAATTGCATTGAATTTTCAATCGGATAATCGTCTATTTAAACTTTTGCATAAGATCATATCGTGAAAATTTCGGAGTAAATTTAATCGTCTTAACTATTTCCCGAAAATCAAAAACAAATCAACTTAAATCAATAAAGTTGATTTGTTTTTTAATCTGGGGAAAAGAACAAGACATGATAAAATAATTATCGTAATATATTTTTGTCACTAACAGTATATCCGTCAAAAAGTCGAAAATTATAAGTTTCACTGATTTAGATACGTGTAATAATTTGAAGTACACGTAGTCTGCATGCGTCGAGTATGCAGATTATTTATTTTAAAACGCGATCAAATTATTATTATTATTTACTATCAAATTATATAAATGCATATACCTTGACAGACGGTTGAACTGTTGATGTATTTGTACTCAATGTTGAAATAGGCCCTGAATGTTTCGAAGCGAGCTTTAAAACAACAGAAAACATATAGATTATCAGGATTTTGAATTATATTAATAAACCTCCATAAAGTTTGGATTAACATGTATTGACATTTCAGGAGATGCTACAATTGGCCAACCGCTATCCAATTTGTTAATTGCAACGTCAATAGCATAAAGTTTTCGATTTGAAAATACATCAATCCAAGTCATTCGCAGCTTATGCAATGCCTGTCGATTCCTATCATCCAGCTTCACAAAATAAAACAATAAGAATGTGATTATTGTTCATCCTATTAAATAGTTAACATAAGAATAATAGTCCCATTATATATAGGGAACAATTATCTCAATTACGTATACATTACATAATCGGTGTGAAAAAGATCAAATATTATGACCGACAATTGCGCAATATGACCAACGATTGAACGGTTGGCAATTTGCAATACAATTTAATAATTGAACAAAATAATTTAAGTCTAAATACTGTACTAACTATCGAATAATAAGGTATTGCACAATGCCATATTATTTGTGCAATTGAGAAATATTGACAGAAATATTTCTCTCATATTGAGAAATATGAGATTATCTTAATCTTATATTAAGAAATATTCAAGAATTTTAAAACTATTTGATGCTATTAAAAATTAACATATTATTGACGTCATTCTAAATTAAAGTTATTCTAAATCATACATTAAATGTATGCTTAACATTTTATATTAGCATACTTTAATTGTTAATTATAATACACCATCGCTCACAGGATATATAATGTATGTTCGGACATCATTCTCGGATACCCATTTCAACAAAAACATCAACATGTAACTTTTAAATTCAATAGGCAGTGTGATCCACTGATTGTTATGGCATTTTCTACAATGTTAATCGAATGCCCACCATTGTTTTAGAACCTAGCGAAAAATATCCGACCGATTGCAATTCCTTCACGACGGTATAGATACAATGATAAGATATTCAATCGTTCTGAAATACAACGTTTATTAAGACTAAGGATAATCGAATCAAGTAACACCCCTTGAAGTGCACAAGTTGTTGTTGTGAAGAATGGACATTCAAAATTGCGCATGGTAATTGATTTCTCGAATACTATTAACAGTTTCACAACTTTGGACACATTTCCGTTACCAAATATCGACGAATTAGTAGAAAAAATCAGCAGAGCTCGCTACTTTAGCCGCCTTGACTTATCGGATGCATACTACCAAATTCCAATCGCTCGAAACGACAGACAATACACTGGCTTCAAATGAAATAAAGAACTGTATAAACCAAATCAAATGAAATACTTTTCTAATGTAACATTTAAATCATTTAATTTTGAATATGATAGGCTATGTTTGATGATCAAATACATAACATTGAATCACAATTTAAATTCGAATTGAATTTCAAATCAAATTGTTTAAATTCGTATATAACCAAATTTTAATGCGTTTATAAGCATAAAATGGTATGAAACGACCTTAGTATAAGGCATAATGGTATTGGTATGGCGGATGCATACTTATGCTTGCAATTTAAGATTTAAAGTAGCATTCTGTAATTCGTATAGTATTTGATAAGAATTATTATAAATGTAAAATGAAAGAATTTTAGATACACTCATTCAATGGTGAGGCTAAACCTCCATGGATAAATCAGCTCAGCTAACTGAGTACACGTATTTTATATTCATAAATTAAAACTAATGCGAAGTAAAAGAGTAAAAAATTAAATAATAAATAATTTTTATATAGGATTTTATAAAATTTAAAATTTGAAATTGAAATATAAACTCAAAGTTAACTATTATAAATATTATTTTTATATAATATTAAGTAGCTTAAAACACACAAACTAAAAATTATATTAAGATTTCAGAAATATTTAATATTTTTATGTCAATAATAATTATTTTATATTAAGCTATAAAAATTCTTGCTTTTTATAATTTTTAATTATAGCAATTCTTAAGATTTAAATGTATATTTTTAAATTGAAATATAGTACAAAATACGTAAACTAAGTTAACTGATCTGATATATTTATTTTATATTGAATAACATCAGTGAATATTATGCATTTATTAATGTATTATAATAAACTTTTATCGTCAATATTCAATATATTTTCTAATATTTCATTATTTGTGAATAATTAAATTAATTATTGCTAATTTATTTACTGATTATTATTTATTTTACTTATTTAAAATCCATTTCATTTAATTAAGAAGATGATTTTATTTTAAATTATTTGCCGAATTTTACCATTTTCGATTCTTGATGATTATTAAATCAGATCAGCTAAATGAGTCTACGTATTTTATAATAAATTAAAAATAATGCCTAACAAAAATTAAAAAAATCAAAAATAATTGAATAATTATAAATAATAAATAATTGTTATATAATATTTTATATAATTTATATCAAGTTAAAATTTAAAATAAAAGTCAACTTTTATAAATTGACTAATAAAATTAAATAATAACAGACTATGTATAAGGATTAGAGGTCATCATGATATACTGCAATGTTTTAGACTTTATTCATCATAGTTTTTCTTCTAAATAAAGAAAACCTGCAATTCTTTCGTGATATTCTTAATTAAATAAAGAAATCTAAATTCTTCCGTACTATTCTTAATTAAAAAAATACATATTTATAATTATTCCTTACTACCTTTAAGTTTAAAAAAATATAAATATATTAAAATATTGTCATTAATAAATAACAACGATTATGCAACGATTATTATTCATAGTTATTAATGTCTCTATATGATGATCTAAATTCGTATTTTCAGGTATACGTTGCACAACAATTTAATTCTAATACGTGGAAGGATTGAAGAATAAATAAGAAGAAATATGTAAACGTATAATAAATTTGTAAAAAATTAACGTTATTAAATAATGATATAATTCACACAAAGTTAAAATTGAAAATTGAAATTAAAGTTTAATATTCTAATTATAAATAATGATAAATAATGATTGTAAAAACATAATTGAATAATAATAAATACTTTGCAATAATTTTAAATGAGATTTAAATAACTTATATCAAGTTAAATTTTAAAATTGAAATCTAGGTATTTTATATTATTAAAAAATTAAAAATAATGCCTAATAAAATTCAAATAATTTAATAAAAATTATAAACAATAAATGATTGTTATACCAGATTTTATATAATTTAAATCCAGTTAAAATAAAAAATTGAAAATAAAAATTAATACTCAAGAATGTATTACGATGTATCCAATAAGGAAATAAAAGTCATTAGGAAGAAATACTATTTTATCAGAATTCGGCCCATATTCATCAACCCAAATGGTGTATTTACTCTGATGTAATTTTATTATCTAGTATCTTTTTCTATGACAAAGTATATTATTTATTATCTATTCATAAACATATTTCGTTTAATTTTTAAATTTCAATCGATATTTAATGTACATGTAAATATTCCCTTCTATACAAAACTGTATGATAAAATATGAATTTAACAAACCTAATAAGATTTACCTGTTCAAATGTTTGTACAAACAGTTTCACAATATTTACATCAAACAGTGAAAGATAATCAGTTTCCTTCAAATTTTTGATTATACTATCAAGCACATATAGTATTGGCATTTTAGTATCTGGACTAGCCTACATGAGCTCAATTGAAATTAGCAGATATGAAAACCACATGATGCATACCTGCACTAATCGCTCTTCTATCGCCTGAACCACATAATTGGCCTGATGCTGGCATTCTTCAGCGAGCATCGTAAGCATGTTAATGTACGGTTTACTATTTATGTGCAGTTCTTCTAATGCGGACTTGAAATCATTATAAACAACCTTACCATCATCACCAGCGGACATCAACTTCCTATAATACTACAGGCAAGAAGTTTAAATAATAACATGGCCAACTTTGAGCATAAATGCAAACCGTTTGCAATAACGGTTAACAGAGAACTTCACTGTTCATATAAATAATTAAGTATTTTGACAAAATTGCATAAAAATGATCAAAAGATTAATTTTTAATTTGTAAAGCCAATTATTTATTCTTAATTTTTAATATTCAATTTAAATTTTATTATTATAAATATAAAGTTTATTTTAAAATAATAAAAGAGTTTTCGAAACGAAAGTATAGCATTAGGAATCTAATAATAAATTATTAATTTTCAAATTAAATATTAAATCAAATTTAATATTAAACTATATCGAACGATATTAATGTGACAAAATTAATTTGGTAAAGTGATTGGCTTATAAATTACTTTGATTAATTTACGCCAAATAAAATTGCTACGTATCCATAACTAGTGAATTATACGAATACATTTAAAATTTTAACAAGATTTTAATGCTGTAAAATAGTATTCATTTGTAAAGGTTAAAAAAATAATACTCGTTTCAATTTTTCTATGTAATAATCATAACAAAAATCGTATTTTTATATTAGAATGTTTTTTAAATCCCTTATTATGTTTCTATATACAATTTTCCTATTAAACAGCTAATAAACACTAACTTTTGATAATTATGCTGTAGCGAACTATTAATTTTGCTTAAAGAGTTTGTGTCGATAATTAAATAAATTGTTGATAAATTCAAAATAAATTAAAATTTATTGTTTAATAAATTAAAATTGTTGATCCTAATAATGTAATTTAACCTAATTGTGTTAATTTGTGTAAATTTACCTCTTCAAATAATTCTGGTATTCATTTAGCAAAACAAAAGTATCAGATATTGGAATAAGTTTGATAATTAAGTATTTAAACCTCTAAAGTAAAATGTTAATTAACTTATATATTTATTAATAATTATTTATTATAATTAGTTTATAAAAATATTAACTGATCATACAAAATTCGATTGTATAGCACATTATATATATTAAAAAATAACATTTGTTGGAAATAATATAACATTTATTGACTAATTTCGGTTTATACCTCTATCATAATACACATAGACAGAAATTAGTCCATACATTTTTTATTCGTTTCAAACAGTTTTATATTATTTAAAAATATAAATCGTATCGCACAATGAATCCGGGCAATACATATATTGTGTTTTTCAAAAAATTAAAGTAATATGTAAAATGAAATATTGTATATCGTCTTCTTTGTATCTCATTTTTTTATATAATGGATAACAATATATATAAAATAATTATAATAAATAATTATTAATAAATATATAAATTAATAAACATTTTACCTTATAGGTTTACATACGCAATTATGCAAACTTATTCCAATATCTGATACTTTTGTTTTGTTAAATGAAGACCCGAATTATTTAAAGAGGTAAACACGAATTAAATATTACATATAGACGGGGGATGTATATAGTTGTTACTAATATATAGACGGGATATAACAAAGCAATCAATAATGAATACAAATCATTAAACAAATCAATCAATTAAAAATCATTAAACGATATATTCACAAATATCGACAAAGCAATTAATTAAAAATCATTAAACGATATATTCACAAATATCGACATACGATATCGACGAGATTAGAATGGTGCATTACAATGTTAAAAACTTGAATGTATATATTGTCTACATTTTTAATTAAACTAAGTTTAGCTAATATATATTTCAAGCATTACATTTAGCGTAATTATTTAAACTTTGAAGAAATAATTTGTAACTTGGTAAAATATTCAAAAATAAAGCAGTATATTTAAAACTTTAAACAAACAATCAAAATGTAGTTTTAAACATTAATTGGTAAATATCTTAATATAAAATTATTTATTATTAGAAAACGCAAAAATAAAAATACATTAAGATTTTCTAATTACGAAGTTAAATACGGCATTTTACAAAAATATAAATATAAATGAACATATTTTTTACTGAGTATAACACAAATATAATTAATTTAATTGCTGTATTTCGACTTTTAGGATTCTAAACATAATAATTGATTTGCGATGAATATAATTGCCTTGTTTATAATTTTTAAGAATATAAATTCGTCTTCATATATTTTTATTATACCATAAAGCGTACATTTACTTTAAAATTATGAAACAGTATGTTTTAGCAGTGAGTTTTATTTGTTTAAAGGATAACTACATTATTGTAAACTATGTCAAGTGGAATATTTATGAAAAATACATGACAATGTTTAGTTATCTACGCCCGATAATACCTGATAATATAAAACCTGAGTAAGCGAAATGAACAACGAATGTGAAAACATCATAACCTAGGACGGGTCGAACACAACTAATTTTTATACAAACATACATAGATTCTCAAAGTACACTTTTAGGGTAAAGAGAAATCAACATTGGTAATTGAGATTTAGCATTGTATTCAAATGTGCCCATGGTGATACTATCCCATACAAGTTTATTCTATAAACTTTATAGAATAAAATGCACCAAAGTCTTGAAAACAAAATGCGTTTCTAAATTTAAAATAAAAAAATCTACAAATATTAAATACCAAATGATGATACCATTCCGCGTGAATTTTTAGTAGTCATATAAGCCCGACGCGGAAGAATGACGAATGCCGTTTCGTCATCACTATGCTCATAGTGATGACGAAACGGCATTCGTCATTCTTTCGCGTCTGGCTTATATGACTACTAAATATTAAATAAACACGAGGATTAAAGTCATAAATGGAGCAAAGTCCAAAATAAACAGTTTTATCAAATAATACAATTAGGCAAAAATAAAATATCAAATCTAAAATATACATTGAATATGATTGGCATTGTTAATTATCGATACACTTTTACAATTGTGTTTTCAGAATCGATAACTTTGGGATTCAAGAAATACCAGAGTTATAAAGGACAAATATCCAATAAATTAAATGATCAATAGTCATCAACTGAAATTATCACTCACTTGTACAAAACTTTGGACCAGCTTCTACAAACAACGTAAAAGATAAAAAAAAATTAGAAAAAACAACGCGGAAACTTGAATTTACATTGATACGGGCAGACACAGGCAGCACTGGCAAAACTAAGATATAACGTTCTCAGCTCAACGTGTAATGTACTAACGGCTTATATATTCATAACTCACATATCAACTTAATATTTCATTGTGGCAACTACAAAAATTAAGAAGTGGCAGTCCTAATGATGGCCGATTTGTCGTTATAACGACTCATAGCTTGGGGATAGACCTAACTGCTTGAGGCAGAGATAGTATTTTAATTATCAAAATAAAATAGAAAATTTTAGAAATAAAAATTTAAATTTTTATTTTTGATTCCTGAAAATGAGAGTAATGCCAAATTGTATATAATGCACATTTAATATCATATTTGATTAATATAAAATATAATATAATAATATTAATAAGCACAAACAGGTATGAATAAAGTGTCAAAACAAGTAAAACAGTTGGTATTTTGTTACACAAAATTTTGTCATTTAAAAAATAGTTCATGAAGCAGAGTTCGGTTACGCTGATACCATATAAAGGAATCCATATAAATCCACAATTGCTCTTAAAATACTAATTGAAAAACTAAATTTGACAAAACTGTATTACCTAAAAACGTGATCAGTTCAATTCACGTCGATTTGATTATTGCAATTAAATTTGCATTGTTATGGAGTGATTTGAAGTTGCAAGGCGTTTACAGAAACCATCCATTTATTTTAGGAATAGATCAATCAGCTAGGTTTTATGATGACGCATTGTGTAAATTGCATAAAAATAGGTGCATGAGACAAGCAATCGACTATTAAGGATAGATACACAAATGTGATCGGAGCATTGCTCATTTAGACAAATACTTGTGATGCAAATCAATGCTAGCACCGTTCACTTAGTGTCTAGTAAAAAAGTTTGTAACTAAACCAACAGATTCGATAATTTACTTTGGAATCAAAAATTAGTAAAAAAATGTTTCAAATATTTGTTGTTCAAGCAAAATTAAAAAAATATACCATCACTAAGACAACAATATCTTATATCCATCACCGATCATCGCAATGAAATTAGTGATTTGCTTACAAAATTTTCGGAGGACATTAAATTTTTAATTGTTCACGAAATTGCAAGTGATAAAGTGAGCAAATATAACATTTACAATCAGTTAATGACTGCAAGATGTGGTTTACTTTAGAACTTAATGTCTTGACTTTAAGAGCCCAATAGCAATTGAAGCCAAGTTCAAAATAAATGTAGAGTATTAAGTGCATTCTGGATTTAAAAAATAGTCACGCAAAGTTTATTTAAGACCATTTGGTGTGAGTGGTACTTTATAAATACAATTTAAATTAAAGTTACAGTTTAACTGGAGCCCCCTTCAAATACAAGATGCAAATGTCATATTAAAAAAAAACAATTTATTTTTTAATTGTATAGTTTATAACTAGCAATCATATGTAAAACATGTCAGAAGATATAATTAAAAAAAACACGAATATTTCTATATATTTATTAAGTTTAACTCATATGCCTTTTAAAATACCAGCTGCAGAGTGTGATTTTACAGGTGAAATTAAATATTTACTAATTTAATTAATGAAAAATAAAACAAGGCAATTTAAGATTAACGTTAAGTCAGGAAAGGTACAATTTTAGATTAACGTCAAGTCAGGAAATGTGCAATTTAAAATTAACGAGGAAGTCAGGAAAGGAAGAAGTTTAGATTGACGATTAAGTCATGAAAGGGAGAATTTCGGATTAAAGATCAGGTAAGAAAATTGCGATTTAAGATTAAGGACTTTTAGATTAAAGTCAAGTCAGGAAATGTGCAATTTTAGTTTAACGTGAAGTCAGAAAATGTATAATTTTAAAATTAGCGTCAAGTTAGGAAAGGTGAAATTTAAGATTAACGATGAATTCAGAAAAGGTTTAATAGCAACAAGAAAGGAAAACGGTGTTTACTAACAGTAATCGGATCCGCTCATTCAGTGAAACGCTTTAGACAAAATGGGATGCAGAAATTAACATTAGTTTAAGTTAACTAGTAAAATCAAGTTAAAGTAAATAGCTGCTACTAAATCAGATTTTTGGATACTCACTATGATCATTTTCCATATTATTAAGGTTAACGAATTTCGTTTTATTTATACAAAAATCGTTTACAACTAAAAATGATTACAAAAGTATCAAAAATATCGATTTAGATAATTTTACTTTATAAAGTGAATAGCATTCAGAAAGTTTAAATCTGTAACAAAATTATCATATCTATTGATAATTATCAAGATTACCATAATCTATGATAAGTAATCTACAAAATTATCATAATCTAAATAATAAAATTACCAGTTTTAAGACAACTATAATATCTAAAAAAATAAACTTTCGTTGCAAAAATAAATTACCAGTAACGATGTAACTTTTGCTAACGCCTTTTACAAATAATCAAATTAATCGATTTGTTCAGATAATGAAAGATAAATACAAAATGAATCTACAAACAAAATTTTACTTAAAAGCTTATCAGAATCTGATTATAATCTGACATTAACGTGTAGATAAGATCTAGTTAAAAATCTTATATGAGCAAAGATCTTAAAAATATCGTATTAAATTTAATATAAAAACACGATATTAATTAATATCGTATTAATACGATATTATTATAACTTGAATGTCAACGAGCACAGCTCATATAATCACCTTCACAAATTACAAATTAAAGAGAAAAATAAAATTTAAAGAACAATATGAAACTTAAAGACAATTTGTTCAACTGTCGTCGAACAAAATTCACAGAAAAATAAGGAAATACGTTAAATGAAAAAGCTATTCATTATATATAAAATTGTATACAAATTTTACAAAATATAACTGAACATTATCTCATTGGTTCTAAAAGGTCAGTAATATTTTCAAATGGAAAAATTCATAATCACAAAGGAAGAATGTATTCTAGAAAAATATTGAACGTTATTTTCTAAACACAAATTGGTCGATTGACATGTTCATTCAAAATTTTTAAATTAAAAAATTATTAGAAATAACTATTTAACAAATATTTAACATCAATTTTTTAATTTAGTCATAACATCATTAATTTCGACATGTAATTCTTAGACATGGAAAGCTAGACAAATGATAAAATCAAGAAAATTAATGTTTTACACTATTTTAGAATAAAAATTAAATTTTGTATTTAAATAAATTAACTCTAAGTTATTTGATATTCGGTTGCTCATAAATGACTTTCAAAAATTTATAAATAATTTTAATACATTTTAATAAATTAGTTGATCTTTTTTAAAAATTTAAATTTTTTTAATAAATTTCAATAAATTAATTTTATTTTAATAAATTAATTTAGTTTTTAATACATTTAATCTGATTTAAACAAAAAAATAACTTTTGTCATTAAAAAAATTGATCAATCAAAACAAAACCCTTAACCTATCGTGTTCAAATACAATCGATTAATCATTAAAAACATAAATCACTAGAAATTCGATAAAATTGCATTTTAACATTCAGAATATTATAATAAATCCATTCATAAACGGCTAGATTACAATTAAATGTGATCTAACTAAATATATTTTGGTTCATTTAATTGATAAATTTTTAACAGACTAATCTCTATTTGACTAATTTGATAACACATTTAATTTTAATAGGCCTTTTTAAAAATGCACCAATGCAGCTGATTAAATCTATATCGATATTTTTCTTCGTTTGGGCCATCAAGGTCTAAATGGGACGTAAAGTCCTTCGTCAGACAAATATAGTCTAGCATTGCTTATTTAGTGTATATATTCGTTCATTTCAAGATTTCTTAGATTATAATAATCAATTCCTTATAATATATAAAAAGAAACAATCGTTAAAATAATTGATCGTTACAACAAACGATCGTTAAAACAATTGATTATTACAAACGATCAATTCCTAAGAATATATAAAAAGAACGATTGTTAAAGCAAACGTTTGTTTAAACAAACGATCGTTAAAACAATTGATTACTATAACTAAAAATGAATAAAAAGATTAAATTATATTTGCTTATTAAAAATGAGTTAAACTCAACAACTAATAACATTTAATTAAATTGACGGTATACGGCAAAATAAATTAAATAATTTAATTAGATAATTTAATTAATTTAATTAGATAATTTAATTAATTTAATTAAATCGATGGTAATAGTTATACGAATAATAAGCTGAAAATTGTTATAGAAATATTCAAATTATTTAAAATATTTACAATCAATTAAGCAGTAAGGTTGAAATTCAAAGATAACGATGATATTGAACGACATTAATTTATAAAGAACACATGTTTATTTAAAAAAAGTTCAAAAAAAGTTTGCGAATAATTGTTTTTATAAATTTGTTTGTAATATATTTGACATGCAATGTAATCGATCATTGAATCAGCGAGGAAACTCCGATGTTAAATTGCTAAATAAAGTAAGTGACAAATAAAAGTAAAATCAAAAACTAATTATGATATATGACAGATAAAGGTCATTACATAAACAGAATTTTTTTTGCGAATTACAAGAGATTAACATTTTCAACTGAATTCAAACAAAAATGTTTCAGCAACTGTATTCTGATGTTTTTAATATTTTCACAATGAAAATTATTCGATAAAATGTAAATATTATTGTATTGTTATGAACTATTAAAAATAATATATTATATGAGGGTATAATCATAATTATCTCTTACTAATAATAATGCTTTAATGATAATAATGATTAATAATTAATAATGTTATAGATTAATAGTAATTAAAAATAATTAACAATATTAATTAATTAATAAATAACAATTAATTAATAATATTAATTTAATAATTGATAATGTTATCTAAGACACAATTTTATAGAAAAAACGCATATTTATAATTTAGATAATTTTATAATTTGATTTTATCTAATAAAATTATATTATATTATTTAATTTGAACTTAAAATAAAATTTTTAAAACATTAATAATTATTTCACATTGTATACATATTATGAAATTGCAACTGCAAAAAAGTTGCAAATAATAAATTTTATAATTTCTATTATACATTACAATATATTTTATATAATAAAAAATATTTGAATATATAAATATATATAAATATATAAATACATATTTTTTTATTTATAATATAAAAAAATTGGCAACATCTACAATTATGAGACTGAAGCTTATTAGCTCCCGGAGCACAGTTTAAAAGAATCTGATTTAAAATTATAAAAATGTATTCTCCAAAGGATCCTGTTGGAAAGCAAGAAACGACAGCAAGTAAAATTCCTGCGAATAAAATTAGGATGATCCGAAAAGCACATGGTTAGTTTAAAAAGGCTGGGCCCATCTACCACGTTCGCAAATTCTCGGAGATGCCTTTTTAATATATCACAAAGCAGCCGAAACGACTAATGGTAGTTCACCCTACTGATGAGTGCTGCTAACTACCATCAGTTCGTCTAGGAGTGATAAGGAAGTCTGATCTACTTGTAATCGAACTCCAATTTTGGCAACATCTACAATTATGAGACTGAAGTTTATTAGCTCCCGGAGCACAGTTTAATAAAGTCAGATATAAAATTATAAAAATGTATTCTACAAAAGATCCTGTGAGAAAGCAAGCAACGACAGCAAATGAAATTCCTGCCGAATAAAATTAGGATGGTCTGGAAAGCACATGGTTAGTTTAAAGAGGCTAGGCCTATGCTACCACGTTAGCAAATTCTCGGAGATACCTATTTAATATATCACAAGGCAGCCGAAATGACTGATGATAGTTCACCCTACTGATGAGTGCTGCCGGCTAGCATCAGCTCGTCTAGGAGTGATAAGGAAGTCTGATCTACTTGTAATCAAACTCCGATTTTTGGCAACATCATGATAAATAATGGCTTATTTTTTCAGTATTTTTTATTCTATATATTATTAATACATTATATTGATAATAATATATTATTAAAAATTGTTATATTGATTATAATGTATTTAATTATGTAAATCACCGGATTCCACTTTGTCAACCTCACAACGTCGGCACCAACCGCATGAAAGAATCTGTATTCTAAGGATAGAGCTTATCTATCATATGAGAGCTTCAATTCACGGATATAACGACAAGCTTTGTTTTGTTGAAATCCCTTTTCGTACGATATCGGAATAATGTCTCTGTCGACTGTGTGGTGAATCTTGTGAAGACATCTACCACGTTTTAGCGTGTAAAGTTGCGACGAAGCATTCATTGAAATGGTGGATTTGCTGCCAGGGATGCAAGGCCTTGGTATCTGATTCCAGTGAACTCTACATGCCTTTTTTGTAGTATAATTGAATTTTGTAAAAATATTTGACTTTTAATTTTATAATAGAATACAATGACGTGCTATCTGACCCTAGAGAACCTTGTATCCTTTCTTTGTAATGCAACATCGCTGAAAGGAGGCATAAGGGGATAATAAAAATGCTCAGATTATGTTGTTAAATTAAATGTAACAAAGTGTACATTGAAACCACTTTATGTTTATATGAATAAAATACTTTAAGTAATAAATGAATATTTTTAGGTAGCAAATGCGGGTCGGCGCTCGCTTACAAGACCACAATAACAATAAAGAATCTAAATCATGTGTCGAGGAGGTGGGTATGGAGGCGGCATTTGAATGTAATAATAGTGGGAGCGCGGCAGACGTCGAGTAAGAGCTGATTCCAGGCGAGTGGACGGCGACGAGAAAAGATCGAACATCGTAGTAGTTAGAGTAATTTGGAACGTAGAATAAGAGGGAATGACGGGAATGCAGTGATAGAGAGAGATGTGTTACGAGAAGGCAGAGTTGTATGCGAATGTGGATGGTGGGCCAGAAGAGTTGAGCAAGATATGTGGATGTGTTGTCGAAGCGACGGAGAAGTAGAAGGACTCGAACGGCGTAGTTGACGATGCGTTGTAGGGGTAGGAAGATGGACTGCGAAAAAGTGAGGCAGTAATCGATTTTAGGGAAAAGAAGCGATGAAAGACGAGACATACACGAACGGAAGTCGAAGAGGGGGCGAATACGGCGGATGTCACGGAAAATTAAGTTAGACTAGCGGACCTTGTCACGGACAAAGGGTTTAAGAGAAAGGTGATAATCGAAATGGAAGCTTAAGAAAGTGAGATTGTGGATTATGGGGATGATCAATGAGGCAAAAGATACAGTGGGATAAGATATGTTTGGTTTACGGGGGAGAATCCACATTATTTTGGACTTGTCGGGGTTTAGAACGAGATGGAGATTGGAGAGACGTTTGTAGATAGAAGAAAGACAGTTAGAGGCAGAAATGCCGATATCGTGTATGCGACTTGCGGGTGCATAAGCATGATGAGGGTGTCATCGACGTATTGCATGACGTTAAACGGGTAAGGTTTGATAAACGGAGAGAGACCGCAAAGCAGAAGAGAGAAAAGCAGGGAACGTTGAACTGAACCTTGTGGGACCTCGCAAAATATAGGATGGGAGGGGAGGATTATGAATCAGAACAGACGCGAAAGTAACGGTCGGATAGATATGAGACAAACCATGCTACGGAGGAGGTAGAAAAGCCGTAATCATAACGAAGGCGAGAAAGGAGGGCAGAGTAGTCGACAATGTCGATGGAGGAGAGGTCGATTGTGATGAGAACACTATATAGCCTTGTCTCGAGAAATGAGTAAGTCGTTGTAAACTTTCATGCAGGTGATTTCTGTGGAGTGATTAGAGCGGAAAGCGGATTGGAAAGGACGGTACAGTTTGGATGAAGAGAGATAAGCATTGATCTGAATTAATATGAGGCGCTCTAAGAGCTTGGAAATAGTAGGAAAGGGTGAAATGAGACGATGGATAGAAGGAAGTGAGGGGTCTATGATTGTTTCTTTAAGATAGGACGAGCGATGGCGGATTTCCATAGTGAAGGAAAGATACGAATGCGAATGGACGAGTTGAGCAAGGTGGTGAGGAAAGGGGATATATATGAGCATATAGATTTAAGAATGGGGTAGGCAGGTGATCGGCAGGTTAGGTTTTGTTGGGCAAGGACATCAGGACAGATTAGACTTCAGCAAGTGAGACATAGAAGATGAAAGATTTCTGAGAGTATGAAGCGAGGCGAGTAGCCGTGAGATGGTATGGAGACGAGGTTGTGAGAGAGTAGCGTGGATACTTTGGTCTGAAGAAATTACGAATAATCATGGGTATTGATGTCGCAAGACATAGAGAAGCGAGAAAGGATTGAGTTAAAAGTATGCCAGAAAGACTTGGAGTTTAATGAAGTGTTGATTTTATGCTGCCAAAAAGAGCTTTTTAATTTGGACTTATTTTTAATCTGTATAGAATATAAATGATTTATTTTCAAGCTCTATAGAATATGAATATTGCAATAACTGTTTAAAAAATAAATCTAAATTATATAAAGATAATATATTATATATTATATAAATTATATATCTAGATTTAGTAGATATTAGAGATGAACTAGAAAAATTAATTAATCTTATATTCGGAAAAAGATATACATATATATGTTAGAATAACTATAACGCCAGTCTAACAAAAATTAAACCATCTAATAAATATATGGATAAAATTGAATTAATTGAATCCTTAAATATTTTGATAAATCAAAATTATTTAAAAGTAGGGACATTTATATTAAGACAAGTAAAAGGTGTGCCAATGCGAGGTAATAGAAGCCCAATTATAGCTGACTTATTTTTAAGCTTTATAGAATATAAATTTGTTCATAACTGTGTAAAAACTAAATCTAAACAATATAAATATATGAAATATATGTTTCGATACATTGATGATATATGTGTATTTAATTCTAATAATTTTTATTCAATTAGTGAGCACATTTATCCAGAAAGCCTTATTCTTAACAAAACCAATATTAATGATAAAGAAGGTGTATATCTAGATATGAACATTAAATCCGAAATCCAAACATAAAACTTTTTGCTTACTTTTATAAAATTTAATCAAGAATGTTACGAGTACTTCGAAATACTTTATTGTAATTTACAATATAAAATAGATCGCATCCTTGTGATCTATTTTATTAGATCTATTCTATTAGAGAAGCCAAACGTTTATCTTTGTCAGCTCGTACTGTTCAAATTTTACTGCCCATAATAAAAGTAGTTTGTCTGATATTTGACTATGCTGATATTAAAAGATTGTGAGGTAGTTTTTTAATTTTAAAATAAAATTATTCTGTATTAAAATTTCGCATTTTGCAAATAGAACGTAGAATACTGACGTATATTAGATTTTTTCAACTCTGTATTATGTCATATAGATCTTCTATCATTATTAATATATTAGGTTCTCTAATATTCGCTATTTTTCTAGCTTACCACATCAAGCTTACGAAAAAGGTTTTAAAGTTGTGCGAAAAATTCACCACTCAATTGGCTGTATTTTTAACTGTAGCCAAATTTAAATGTTATAAATACCTGTTTCAAATCTTCAAAACTTCTTTCGAATGCAACAATGTGTTTTTATGCGTTTTGGTAAAAGTAAAGTTACATCAAAAGACCGAATTCCGGAAAATGTTTTGAGCCAATTAGAATCATAGCGAGATCCTGAATTAATTATCCACCATTTCTTAAAATACCATCTAAATATTGAAGATGTCAAGTCTAAAGTTTTGGAAATTCTTTATTTTATAACGCATTTATTTCGCTAATGCGCCCGTTAATATTCAAAAAATTATACAATTAATTAATTCGTTATTATATTGAGAACTCAGTACAGGCCATGTTTCCGACTACTAAAGGCCCCGATGTTGTTCTAGAAGCCCTTATCCGACAGAACTTTAAATTGTGCTGTTCAAACAGAGAACCATTTGTCAACAGACTTCGTAGGTTGGAAATAATTCCTTTATTCGTAAGGCCAGCACTCATTGACTTGCTATCCATATGTGTAGTTTATGTTGACAATATCATTGACCGTTACAAACTGGTCAAATTTAGGAATAGTAAATAAAGATAGCGCAAGTTATTTATAAGAAAAAGGCTCGTGGCAGGCTAAGATTATTATTATAATAATCTATAATTATATATTACACAGAGTAGTGAACGTTTGTACTCTATATAATATTTTTCACAAACGAAATCAAAATCCCACCAGAGTAATTCAATGCTAATATATTTATTACACATTCTTGAGATGTAAAAGTCTTTTTGTGACATTAAAAAATAATATTTTTGGTCATTTTAAAATAATTAACATTTTATTAACCGATCCGTTATTGTTGATGATATCATCTTATTTCTATCGTCGTTCATAAACTGAAATAAGGTGTACATGTAGCTCCAGTCTCTTAAATAACAATATATCGGCGATATAAACCTGTTAGATTAGCAAAATGATCGGGGACAGCGATGATGTCGAGTGCCCCACCAAGTATTGATGTTCAACAATTTAACACATCTATGAGGAAGTTATTGCACCGTATACTTTAATTGTTCACTTTTTGCAACTTTTGTTGATGTCTATTAATGACCAAAACCGAAAGGCAAAGTGGTAGCTTATTCGCAAATAAGATAACTGAGAGATTTGTTGAGACATTCGATCTCACAGTAAAGCCAAAAAAATTTAATCTAAAGAGAGCTAGTAAAGATAACTATGCCACGTTTGAGATTTCCAAAAGTACGCTCTTTAAATAATATGCGTCAGGCTTGGCTCACTACAATGCGAACAATAATAACAAGATTAATATAAAAAGATATTATTAAAACCATCGTTGATTTTAAAACAGCGATTGTCAGGAATTTTGAAAATTAAAAGATACTACAATATCTTATTTAATCTAACTTATTAAAAAATACAATTCAAAAAACTAATTGCAAATATATTAATTTTTTAAATGAAGAAAAAAATTTTAAATCTTAAAAATTTTACAATTTTTAAAATTTTTATTTTTTTAAATTAAATATAAACTAATTTAATCAGCTCAGACGGAAATAATAGATAATTGTTTCAATAGAATAGAATTATCCATTGTGTCAGCGTAAATCCTCATGCAGTCCGTCGTCTATACGAGCAGCGCAAGAGATGCCCTAGTTGTCTGAAAATAAGTTATGTAAACTAATATTTTGTTTATCAAGAGAGCGACGGGGATCACCGCTGCCGATATTTTATATTAGTTATAATTATTTAATATAAGTTGCTAATAATGATAACTAATATTAACTAGCGAACTCCTTGGCTGGCGAACTACTTTGTCTGGCGAACTACCCGTGGTGTTCGCCAACCCTAAAAAATTCAGAAATAATATACATACAATCAATCCAGTTCCAGATCAATCTAGTTCCGGATCAATCCAGCAAATTTAACAGTTTAAACACACAAGGACGTTGATGGAAGGACGTAAGAAGACAGCTACGGCCGACACCAACTGTGATCAACTACAAGTACAGTGATCGACACACGACTGCAGCATCTGGACTACAATCGCATACAGCAACAGTAAGTCTAAAGAAGATTTTCTATGCGACTTTTGTGCCAACAAACTCATACGCGACATTTCCCCCTAGGAACATATCAACCTCCAACGTGTCCAATCAAACAACCCCAGTCGTTTATGATGTCTTTTGTAAACGCACTGATCCTGTCACCACATGCATTTCTAATCCCATGCCATCACTTCCCGACACCCCCGTCTCTTCCATTCTGTCTCGTTTCTCAATAACCCACATCCCTAAATCAAAATCCCCTCTACCAACCTCCACAATCCTTCCACTCATAACATTTCCTCACATCGCTCACCACCCTCTATATTATCCAAATCCTCTTTGTCTTCCGCTGTCAAACCTGCTCCCTTGATATCATACTCCCAGCTCTCCTATCGTGATCTCACCAACTCACGTTACTCGTCCACCTTTACGGAAACGTTTTCCTTCTCGCGATCGTTGCGTCATCGTCACTAATATCACTCCTTCCACCTCTCTCCACAAGCACTTCTCGACCACGATGTTTCCGCATTCAGATCCATCCTCTCGTCTCTTATTCCTGCGGATAAACCATCCTTTTTTAATAACATTTCACCTGTCGCATTCATCCGGCTAATCAAATTTTCTCAATCTAATACTTCCCAGCCCCCTCTCCTAAAAATTGTTTCCTAGCATTGCTCTACGCGTCATCTGTCCTCTCCCGACGATTCAAACTCATGTCCTCTTCAGGCACTCGCATTTTCCCCGATCGCACAACTTCCGAAATCGCACAACTCTGATCTGCCCGGATCGAAAAATGCCGTCGCGAGAAAAACGGCAAACATCTCTCTCCATCCGACACATCGACGGAAATTTTCAAGTTGTCTACACCCGCCAAAAATTCAATGGCGCTCCATCTCCCCTATGTGTCTTCTCCACTAGCCCCTATCACATCCAAACACGGCTTCCGCCTAGGCCTCCTCAACACTAGATATATTCTCAATAAATCCGATATCATCCTCAACTTATTCGCCAAGCAATCCATCTATCTCTTCTGCCTCACCGAATCCTGGCACTCCAATTCTGACGACCTCTCCATCCGTCGTTTGCTCTCTGCCGGTTGCTCACTAGTCGAATGCGCTCGCTCCTTCAGCTCATCCCCTTCAAAATTCTCTAATCATGGCAGAATTGTCGCATTCGCACGTCACCCTGCGTATATTCGCAAAATCACTTCCCCTTTCAGTCCTTGCTATTCTGAACTGCTCACTTGTCGTTCTTCTAACCCGATCACTATATATCTCGCCATTGGATACAGTTCCGATTCATCTGCTCCTACCTCCTTATTTTTTACCAAACTCGCTGACCTTCTGTCCCTCTGTTTTTTGTCCTCTATCCATTCAATCGTTCTTGGGGACTTAAACATCCGCCTCGACCGCCCCTCTTCAACCGAGTACATTCAGTTCATCAATATTCTATCCAACTATAACTACAAACCCATCTCCACTGCCCACACATATCCTTGGCGGGGCACTCGACATCATCGCTGTCCCCGATCATTTTGATAGCCACACTTCACTGTTCATGTTCGATCCTCGTCTATCCGATCACTTTCTCGTCACCCTTGATCTCACTCACAACCACACTTCCTCACACACCTACAATCCTACGTCGCCTTTAGAGATATCTTGACCTCTCCCTTCTCCGCTCTGCCTTAATCAAATCGTCTATATCCTATCCCACAATAACATATTCCTCTTCTCAAGATCTTGCCTTTCTTTTCGACTCTGACATCACATCCACTCTCGATATTATCTTGCCCTTCAAGCCTACCTTCACCGTCGCTTGCACCGTGTCCCATGGTTTGAAATGCAATACCTACTCTCAAAGCGTCGACTCCGTCATGCTTTTCGAGTATACCACCGCACTCTCAGACGTGATTTCCGATCGATCACTCCGTCTTTCCGTGATTCCTATCTTGCACTTCGCCGGTCTCATCTCAACCTACTACGAACCAAATGCAACTCCTTCTGGCAGCATAAAATCATCACTTCATTCAACTCTAAGACTCTCTGGCGCACTTTAAACTTAACCTTTAATCGCTCCTCTTCACCTTGCAACATCAA
The DNA here is from genome assembly GCA_012934845.2 of Pomphorhynchus laevis. NCBI lineage: Eukaryota > Metazoa > Acanthocephala > Palaeacanthocephala > Echinorhynchida > Pomphorhynchidae > Pomphorhynchus > Pomphorhynchus laevis. The sequence continues at coordinate 30,293 of WNNJ02002521.1, forward strand.
TCCTCATTATTATTCGCCAATTCTGCAGACCAAAGTATCCATGTTGCTCTCTCACAACACAGTCACAATCCTATCCCACTCTGCCACGCCAAGCCTCTTCCTCCCGGAACTATTTCATCTTCTCTCTGTCTCAACTACCGAAATCTGATCTGTCTTCACGTCCTTGATCAGCAAAACCTCACTTGTCGATACCCTGCCTACCCACTTACTTAATTCCATATGATCATCGATATCCCCTTTTGTCACAACCTTGTTTAACTCGTACATCCGCAGTCGTATATTTCCTTCACACTGGAAATCCGCCATCGTTCATCTCCTCCTTAAGAAACAATCGCTCGACCCCTCTCTTCCTTCTAGCTATCGTCTTATTTCACTACTCCGTACTCTTTCTCAGCTCTTAAGGAGGAGATGAACGCCTCATCTTAATACAGATCAACGCTTATCTCTCCTCATCCAATCTGTACCCTCCTTTCCAATCCGCTTTCCGCTCTAATCACTCCACAGAAATCGCCTGCATGAAAATTTACAACGACTTACTCATTTCTCGAGACAAGGCTCTATATAGTGTTCTCATTACAATCGACCTCTCCTCCATCGACATTGTCGACTACTCTGCCCTCCTTTCTCGCCTTCGTTATGATTACGGCTTTTCTACCTCCTCCGTAGCATGGTTTGTCTCATATCTATCCGACCGTTACTTTCGCGTCTGTTCTGATTCATAATCCTCCCCTCCCATCCTATATTTTGCGAGGTCCCACAAGGTTCAGTTCAACGTTCCCTGCTTTTCTCTCTTCTGCTTTGCGGTCTCTCTCCGTTTATCAAACCTTACCCGTTTAACGTCATGCAATACGTCGATGACACCCTCATCATGCTTATGCACCCACAAGTCGCATACACGATATCGGCATTTCTGCCTCTAACTGTCTTTCTTCTATCTACAAACGTCTCTCCAATCTCCATCTCGTTCTAAACCCCGACAAGTCCAAAATTATGTAGATCCTTCCCCGCAAACCAAACATATCTTATCCCACTGTATCTTTTGCCTCATCGATCATCCCCATAGTACACAATCTCACCTTCGTCGGCTTCCATTTCGATGATCACCTTTCCCTTAAACCCTTCCTCCGTGACAAGGTCCGCTAGTCTAACTTAATTCTCTGTGACATCCGCAGTAGCCGACCCTTATCGACTTCTGTTCTTGTGTGCTCTTTGTTAATCGCTTCTTTTCCCTAAAATCGATTACTGCCTCAGCCTTTTCGCAAATTCTCCAAAATCCATCATTCCTACCCCTACAACAAATAATCAACTCCGCCGTTCGAGTGCTCTTTCGTCTCCGTCGCTTCGACCACACATCCACATATCTTGCCCAACTCTCCTGGCCCACCATCCACATCCGCATCAAACTCCGCCTTCGTCTCGTAACTTTTGGTCTCATCGCTGTCGGCTCCCCATCGTTCATCAACCTTCCTTTCTTCGACGACACTCGCCCCACCTCGCCATCGCTGCGTTCCCGTCATACCCTCTTACTCAACGTTCCCAATTACTCCAACAACTACGGTCTCCGATCCTTACTCGTCGCCGCCCCACTTGCCTAGAATCAACTCCCTTCGACGTCCGCCGTGCTCCCTCATTTATCACATTCATACACCTTCTCCGTTCACACCTTCTCGACACGTGATTTACATTTTTGTTTTGTTTGTGGTCATGTACGCGTGCGCTGGCACGCATTTGCCATGTTAAAATAAATCTTTTTTAATCGTTTCTGCAACGATTACTAATGTGATCGTCGCATAAGTAATATTATTAATACACGATTACTAATGTGTATTTTTCTTATCTTTGTGGTTTTTTCTATTGTAGTAATCTGTGAACGGTCAAAACAGCCATCTGGCTATAGACCTGAAGTATAAATAATATCAACTATAAATTAATTACTAATAATTCATTTCTTATTTAATTAGCATGCAATCGTCAGTCGCTTAACAACTGATAAGTGGACCATCTCACACAAGGAAGAAGTAAACTAATTTCTTACATGAGGATACGATTTGTTAAAACATTTCTCTTCCTTGAAACAATTCTTGATAAAAAATGATTATAAAATTTTTCGAGTGATATGCGTAATTCTGATCTTAAGAAGGAATTTAGCTCAAATTTGTTACATCTTAAACCTTGATTAACAGCTTAATCTTAAAGACAGTACTAATAATGAAGTTAAAGAATTATTGGAGCTGAATCAAAGAAAAGAGGAAATTTTATTAATATTTCACTAACCTCTATTAAGGATAACTCAAGCATTGAGTTATCCTAAGCTTTCTTGGCCTGAGGGAATGGTTTCTACATCTAAAATTAAGCTTTGTGGTATATAGGTTTTAGAATGCAAAGTTAGCCTTTGTATTTATTCCAAAAGTCACAATGCGTGATGATATTGCGACATGCTTAAAGGCTAAATATTCATTACATATGTAAATCATCATAATCATGTGCCAAACTCTATAATCAGTTAAAATACCTAAATATTACCCATTGAAATATTTCGTAAATCAAAAATCGAGAAATTTAAAATACACCGTTTTATAGTATTTCGCTTTTATCCTATTTAAATGAGTTGCAAAATAAAATGGAATAAGATTACACTATATTTAATAACCTAAAACTAAACAATATCTTTAATCTTCTGTACATAAACAGTTGACTGATTATTAGCGTAAAAATATCTAAATTATACAATTTATTTTCTATCAATTATATTTATTTATCTTTTTAATAAATCATTTATGAACCACTGATGTCGTTCATAAGCAGTGAGCTACCTTTTCAAATAAAAAAAACGTTTTAAGTAGCATCAAGTAATCTTTAATAGCAACTAATTAAAATATTCAGGAAAACATTTGGATTTATACTTTTTATCTCACGTGAATCATTAAAGACGATTTTTAAACTGCTTATTCTCTAAATCGTTGTGCATTATGACATAAATTCGTTCTGCAATGAATCCAAATAATATCGTCACCACATGTAAAATAACGCAGTACCTAGATTATTCATATTTGATTATAGCAAAATTGCAATCAAATGAAGATGCGTAACTCATATTTGGTTGCACAAAATGTCAAATTGATAATTTATTGTTTTCTATTTTAGACACATTTTAGCCTAAAACATTTTGATTAAAAAAGCCAAAATATTTCGATTCATAAGTAGAAGCCTGTTATTGCAAATAAAGCGAATGGATCATAGACACTTAACAGACCAGCAAAAGAGTGTACTTTTGGGAAAGAACACTGAACAGCCGTTTACGAGTCCATTAAATTACGTGAAAGATTCAGGTATTTACAAGTGTGCGATGTGCAAATCGACTTTGTTTTCTTCAAACTCAAAATTTGATAGCGGTAGCGGATGGCCGTCTTTCGATGCACCTATATCAGGAGCTGTAGCCCTGCAGGACGACTACTCTTTGGCCGAAAGACGTTTGGAAGCTGTATGCGCAAATTGCAAATCACACCTTGGACACATGTTCAACGATGGTCCAAGACAATCAACAGGGAAACGATACTGCATAAATGGATGTGCACTCGATTTCGAACCAACGCATTGATTAGCAATAACAAACAAGTAACCAATATATGTCGTTCACGTATTATTATTTCATTAAAAAACATTAAGTTGTCATATACTCTAAATTAAATAATATATCTAAGTTCAAAAAAATATAATTAATTATTAGTACAAATTCTTTTTCCAATCCTTCTTCCATCCCGTCCGGTGTTCCACAAGGTTCCGTATTAGACCCTTTGCTTTTCTCTCTTCTTATCGGTGATTTGTCTTCTATTTCTCATACATTTAACTTCCATGTTATGCAATATGTTGATGGCATTCTCATCTATGCTCACACCTGCTTATCATATTCATGATCTTAGTGTTTCTGTTTCCAGCTGTCTTGTCTCAATTTCCAATCATCTTTCTTCCCTTCGCCTTTCTCTGAATCCTGATAAATCTAAAATTATGTGGATCCTTCTTACACGCCCCAGCTTAGAACCTCCTTCCGTATCATTCAATTCTGCAATTCTTCCTATCGTTGATAATCTCGTTTTACTAGGCTTCCATTTCGACAACCGACTTTCACTTAAACCTTTCGTTAGAGATAAAGTACGCTCATCTACCTTGATTCTCTGCACCCTATGTCAAATTTGTAGATTGATTGATTTACCTTGTATGATTATCATGTCTTCTCTCCTTTTATCAAGATTAATTAATGTCTTAGTCTATTTTCCAACTCACCTAAATCCACTCTTTTTCCACTACAACGCATCGTTAAAGCAGCCGTCCTAATTCTCCTCCGTCTTCGTCGTTTTTATCACACATTCCATCATCCTGCTTCTCTCGATTTGCCTACCATTTATACTCGCTCATTAAGAATGTCTAATAATGATATTATTATTAATTTACACCAGAGTGAGCAAAAGCTCGTTACAAGGTGATTCACAATAGTCACAAAGTTAAAATAAAAAATGAAAAATGTCATGTAATTGTAGTCACAAAGTTCTTCAACTGTCGTTTGAATGCAGTTTTTGATGTACATGTTACTATGTGAGCAGGTAGATTGTTCCATACAGTGCGCACCCTATATGGTAAACCTATGCATACATCTCTGATGTGCTGTTTCGCCATGATGTGGAAGCCGTGACCTCTGAGTATTAATTCCTTGCGGATGGAGAAGATATATGTCAAAGGATGATCACGACGGTTTTCGGTTGCCCATGTCATCATCAAGTCTGATATTAATAGAGACTTTTCTATTGATGTAACGCCTAGCAAGTGAATTATACTTTCAAATGGTAAGCCTCTTATCGAGGGAACCAAATGCGTTGCTTTGCGTAGAACCTTTATAATATTCGTATGCTCAGTTTTTGATTGAGGATGCATGGCTTGCGATGCATATAGCACGTGACTCAGAATCAACGATTCGTAAAGTGGTTTAAATGACGGAATGTCGACTCTTCGAATAGTTCTGCGTAGCATAGCAAGAATTTGTAAGCACTTAGTTTTAACTGCAGCGGAGTTGATATTTGTTTTTAGGTCATCTGTTATTATTACACCTAGGTCCTTGTAAGAGTTGACCACGTTTATTTGCCTTCCGCTTACTTCATAGTTTGCAATATGTCGCCTGCGTCCAATGTGCATATGAGCACATTTTTCTGGGTTTATAGTCAGATTCATTGCACCTGCCCAATGCTGCAGGTTCGATATGTCCAATAGTGGGATGTGCACGTCGTTGTCGTTTTTGATGGCCCGCCAAATTTTAATATCATCTGCATATGGAACACAGTCAGAAGCTATAAGTGGTATTACGCTATTAGAGTATATATTAAAGAGCCTTGGGCTCAGGACTGAACATTGTGGAACGCCAGAGTGCAGTTGAATGTTAGATGAAAAAGAGGTCTACTCGATCAAACGCTCGCGATAAATCGAAAAAGACAATGTCAACGTCGTTTCCGGCATCTATCGAAGATATCCAGCTGTGTCTCGCGGTGAGGAAGTTTGTCGTAGTGGATCTTAGTTTACGGAAACCATGTTGTTGATTATTCATGTTTTCCTTCCTGTTGAAGAATGTATCCAATGCAGAAGCACTATTCGCTCCAAGAGTTTGCAAGATATGCATGTAAGGCTGATTGGACGGTAGTTCGATAAACGTGATTTATTTCCTTTCTTATAGATCGGGCACACTATTGCGGTTCTCCAGTCATCAGGTAAGGTCGATGTATATAACGAGGCAATAAATAGGCGATGAAGAGGTATACACACAGTGGTAGCGAGTTCACGTAGGGCAATTGACGGTATGCCGTCTGGCCCAGAGGAATTAGTTCTTGGTAGTCTTCTTAGTTCTGAGAATACATTATTCAGTTGATCGATTTTTAGGCATTCGTCTAGATTAGCTGAGGTATCATTCCTTTCGAAACGTTCGAACGTTACCTTTTTACTAATTGATGACTGGTTCGTCATTGCAAATTCGTTTGAAAATAAATCAGCAATCGATTTTTGGTCGCATACCAAGTTGTCCGCATCGTCCAATACGCATTGTAGTTGAGCGTGTCTTGATTTGCTCTGCTTGGTTACAAACGAATAGAATCGCTTTGGGTCAGATCAAATTTTGGAACATAGATGATTCAGGAATGCCCGTTGCTCATTGCGTTTAATTGACGTCGCGTAGTTTCGGGCTTTTCTGTAAGCCTCGAAAGTGCCGTGCCCAGTTCTGTATTAGTGAAATTCCAAGCTGTGTTTTTTATTGCCTGTCTTACAGAGTGTACGAGCCACTGAGTTGCTTGCCTTGGTTTCGTTTTTACGTTCATGGTAGGTGAAAATATGTCAATCAGGTGACGGAGCACGTCTCGAAAATCGTTTCACGCCATGTTTATGCACACGGAGAATGGATCAAGCCACTGATGATATGACAAAAGTGCGGCAATAGTGGTGTAGTCAGTTTTGCATACGTTGATTCTGGAAACAGGATACACAAGATCCTTGGCGATGTTTGGAAATGTCAGTTCTATAATTAGCACGAGATGATCGCTGGATCCTAAGGGAGGCCTAAAGTGTATGTGTTTGACGTCATTAATGTTTTTTGAGAGGAACAAGTCTAGAAGTGATGTGGACTCGTTTCTTATTCTCGTGAATTCGTGGACATGTTGCACTAGGTCATGGCCTATGAAATATTTCAAAAGTAACTTTGACTCAATGTCACAGTTTTCCGTTTGTGAATAATCATTCCAACTTACATGAGGCATATTGAAGTCACCGCAGATTAACAGCCCCTTCCTATGCAAGTGACGGTTGATCGAATTCATAATGTCGATAGTTGGTGATCCGGGAGAGCGATAAAACAAATCAACAGTAATATGCGATTCCATGTTGGATTTAAAATTGATCCGGATGAGTTCGTTACCTGTTGAGTTATTAACAGTTGATTCAAGAATTTCACTGTATAGGGCATCAGAAACAAATATGGCCACACCTTCACCACGTGAAGTTCTGTCTGCTCTGTGAACACTGTACCCAGGTATTGCGATTTCAGTATCACTGATCGACGATGAGAGCCATGTTTCAGTAAGTGCTAAGATATCAAAATTCTCATCCTGTGTAAGATGAGACAGTTCGTCGAGTTTATTCGGTAAGCTCAGAACATTAGAAAACATTACACGAAAATCGCAGAAGTCATTATTGGACATGGGCGCCATCAGAGAGTGAACTTTGATATTTGCCCGGTTGAGGTTGTCAAAAATACTATTTAATGGCGTAACTGCTTCTGTGGGGTAGCGGCGCACATAGTACGTCTGTGATCTACTGTGACACAAAGCTTCTGAACGTCCCCAGAGGTTACGAGTTGATTGCGAAGAGCGAAGTTTGGCTGCCAGTTCATTCGCTTGTGTTGCACTACTTGAAAATTCTGAATTGATAGGTTAATTTCTCCATTTTGTCTCCTATCTATTAGTTCCAGTTTAGCGAGTTTTAGTCGAGCTCGTTCGTCTGGATCTAGATCTTGGAGAATATTCAGTCCAGTATCACAAAGTTTATACCGTTGTGAGAATACATTATCTCTCATTGTTTTGTTCTGAAATACTATTTTTAGAAGCCTTGGTCTCCCATCTTGTTGACGCTTACCCAAGCGAATCAAATTCACAATACGTATAAAATTAAATTTGTCTACGTTCTTTGATGACATCACAGAGAGGACCGTGCTTATCATATTCATGTCCTCTTTCAGTCGATAATGAATATTCAAACTGGAAGGTTTCACTAGCTACTAGCAAACAGCGGGCACGATTTTCCTCTGTATGTGTAGTAGATCTTCTATGGCTTGAATAATTATTGCTCGGAGTATTCGATGGTGTCTACGGTACATGATTGAAAACTTCCTGTGTTGTTTTTGAAGGAGTGTGGTCGTGATTTGTTTCGAAAATGTGAAATAATCTTTAAATAATTTTATTTAAAAAAAGGCTTACTTTATAATGCACGACTCGTAATTTGGATCAGTCCTGAGTATATTGTAAATTCTCTTTTCATTTTCAAAAGATGAATATTCATTTGGTGAGAATACTTTTACTGCATATTCTTGGTAATCATCATCTTCCGTATTGCTCGATATATTCGTCCGAATTTGCCACGTGCACGAATTTCTTTAAAACATAATTCACTAATCGATATGGTTGATGGATTTAGATGTTTCTCCTCTGCAGCGATACCAAATTCATCAGCTCCTACAGCCTTATTTTTTACCGAACTCGCTGACCTCCTATCTCATTGTTCTTTGTCCTCAATCCCTTCACTCGTTCTAGGCGACTTCAATATCCGCCTAGACCGCCCCTCTTCCACAGATTCCATCCGCTTCATCAACATTCTATCCAACTACAATTACAAACTAATCTCCACTGCCCCCACACATATACTTGGCGGGGCACTCGACATCATCGCTGTCCCCGATCATTTTGCTGCCCACACCTCACTGTCCATCTCTGATCCTGGTCTATCCGATCACTTTCTTATCACCCTTGATCTCGCTCGCAACCACACCCCTCCTCACACACCTACAATCCTACGTCGCCCTTGGAGAAATCTTGACCTTTCCCTTATCCGCTCTGCCTTACTCAAATCGTCTCTATCATTACCCACAATAACATATTCATCTCCTCACGATCTCGCCTTTCTTTTCGACTCTGAACTCACATCCACTCTCGATATTCTCTTGCGCTTCAAGTCTCACCCACACCGTCGCTTGCACCGTGCCCCATGGTTTGACATCCAATGCCTACTCTCAAAGCGTCGACTCCGCCATGCTTTTCGAGTATATCACCGCTCTCTCAGACGCGATTTCCGCTCGATCACTCCGTCTTTCCGTGATTCCTATCTTGCTCTTCGCCGGTCTCATCTCAACCTACTACGTACCAAATGCAACTCCTTCTGGCAGCATAAAATAATCACTTCATTCAACTCTAAGACTCTCTGGCATACTTTTAACTCAATCCTGGCTCGTTCCTCTACGCCTTGCAACATCAATGCTAATGATTATTCGTCATTTCTCCAGACTAAAGTATCCACGCTGCTCTCTCACACCCCGGTCTCCATCCTATCCCACTCTGCCCAGTCTACTCTCATCCTTCCCGAACTCTTTCATCTTCTCCCTGTATCACCTACAGAAGTATCATCTGTCCTCATGTCCTTGCCCAACAAAACCTCACCTGCCGATCCCCTGCCTACCCACATATTAAAATCTATATGCTCATCGATATCCCCATTTCTCACAACCTTGTTTAACTCGTCCATCCGCAGTCGTATCTTCCCTTCACACTGGAAATCCGCAATCGTTCGTCCCCTCCTTAAGAAACAATCGCTCGACCCCTCCCTTCCTTCTAGCTATCGCCCCATTTCACTACTCCCTACTCTTTCTAAGCTCTTAGAACGCCTCATCTTAATACAAATCAACGCTTATCTCTCCTCATCCAATCTGTACCCTCCTTTCCAATCCGCTTTCCGCTCTAATCACTCGACAGAAATCGCATGCATAAAAGTGTACAACGACTTACTCATTTCTCGAGACAAGGCTCTATATAGTGTTCTCATCTCCCTGGACCTCTCCTCCGCATTCGACATTGTCGACCACTCCGTCCTCCTTTCTCGCCTTCGTTATGATTACGGCTTTTCTTCCTCCTCCGTAGCTTGGTTCGCCTCATATCTATCCGACCGTTCCTTTCGCGTCTGTTCTAATTCATCATCCTCCCCTCCCATCCCTATTTTTTGCGGGGTTCCACAAGGTTCAGTCCTAGGTTCCCTGCTTTTCTCTCTTTTGCTTGGCGATCTCTCTCCATTTATCAAACCTTACTCCTTTAACGTCATGCAATACGCCGATGACATTCTAATCTATGCTCATGCACCCGCACATCGCAAACACTACATCGCCATTTCTGCCTCCAACTGTCTCTCTTCTATCTACAAGCGTCTCTCCAATCTCCATCTCGTTCTAAACGCCGAAAAGTCCAAAATAATGTGGATCCTTCCCCGTAAACCAAGCATATCTCCTCCCATTGTATCTTTTGCCTCATCGATCATCCCTGTAGTCCACAATCTCACTTTCTTAGGCTTCCATTTCGATGATCACCTTTCCCTTAAACCCTTCGTCCGTGACAAGGTCCGCTCGTCTAACTTAATTCTTCGTGACATCCGCCGTATCCGCCCCCTTATCGACTTCCGTTCTTGTATGTCTCTTCTTTCATCGCTTCTTTTCTCTAAAATCGATTACTGCCTTAGCCTTTTCGCCAATTCTCCAAAATCCATCATCCTACCCCTACAACGAATAATCAACACCGCCGTTCGAGTGCTCTTTCGCCTCCGTCGCTTCGACCACACATCCACATATTTTGCCCAACTCTCCTGGCCCACCATCCACATCCGCATCAAACTCCGCCTTCTTCTCATTACTTTTCGTCTCATCGCTGTCGGCTCCCCATCGTTCATCAACCTTCCTTTCTTAGACGATACTCGCCCCACCTCGCTATCGCTTCGTTCCTGTCATACCCTCTTACTCCACGTTCCTAATTACTCCAACAACTACGGTCTCCGATCCTTCCTCGTCGCCGCCTCACTCGCCTGGAATCAACTCCCTCTCGACGTCCGCCGCGCTCCCTCTTTTATCACATTCAAACACCTCCTCCGTTCACACCTTCTCGACGCCTGATTCACAGTTTTGTTTTTGTTGTGGTCATGTAAGCGTGCGCTGGCACGCATTTGCCACGTTAAAATAAATCTTTTTTTTATACGCTGACGATGTTATGACTGCGTCTATTGACAAAAATGACAAACAGAACTATGTTAATGTATGAAGTACTCGGCTTAAACATCATTGATAATTCTTTATCAATAATGGATCATTATCAACTATTTACAATAATTCACATTTGTTTCGAAAATGTGAAATAATCATAAAATAATTTTTATTTTCAAAAACATTCTTACTTTATAATGTACGACTCAAAATGTGTTGCTTTTGAAGGAGTGTGGTCGTGATTGTTACTTTGAGATTCGCTTTGTCGGGACATTGGAGAATTTTCTCTTTGACATTTAGTTGAACTATTATCAGGTCTTTCCTCCGATGTTTTCATCATTCCAAGATGCCGTTGGTTTCTGCTCCACACGCAGGCCGAACTGGGTATTATATGTGTACACGGCGATTTATAGGCTAGAAGTTGCTCTGTAGAAACATTGAGGAAATGTAGGTCCTCTGGATTTCGTGTGGTTGGCTTAGAAATGGAATGTGGAGTATATACAATAGTTATAACAATTTGCGGCTCCATCAGTCTCGGTAGATATATCATAAACTTGACAAAATTCATCTTGTTGCGATACAATTTGCGGTTCCTTCACTGTCTCAGTAGATTATCAGAAATTTGACAAATTCCATCATCCTGCGATGCCATTTCCAATTGCCGCACAGAATCCACAGTAGAACGGTGGCCCGCCAAAAGTTTCCTGACCCAAAGCACAATTATGTCAAAGCACAATTACAGACAATATCTTTAGATCCGTCATTTCAATCGGCATACAGTGCATGTCGCAATCAGTGCATCAGAGTTAAATTTTGTAAGCGCATAATCTACGAACGTAAAATAATTAATTTGATTAATTCAACCCCAAAAGTATTTTGGTCATTTATTCGCAGAAATAAGTGTGCAAGACCTCATATATCGTCCTTTAAGCGTGATGAACAGCTTGTTGATTCGCAAGCAGATATTTCTGAAGTATTTGCGGATTCGTTTATGCTAGGTATAAAACACTCTACTAACAAACATAGTGGCAATTTTAGAAAAGAAAGCACGTTCCTGTTATGGCGTGGCGTTTTGTAGTTTCGCAATCTTCTGTCTATACAGAGCTGGCTTGATTATCGAAACATTTATCTCCTGGTCCTGATGACATACACCCCTACCTGCTTCGAGCTTTAAGGTTCATGCTGGCCTCGGTATTTACTAAACTGCTTCAAATGTCAAATAATAAATGCAAAATACCACTAGATTGTAAATGTGCAACTATAGTTCTTGTTTTTAAGAAGGGTGATAAGTACAATCCTGAAAATTATAGACTCGTGAGCTTAACTAGTGTTGACTCACACTAAATGTAGGTAAGTGTGTTCATTTGCGTTTTGGTCGAAGTAATATACCAGCTAGTTACATGTAAGGCCCAAGCATCGTATGTACAGCAACTCACACACGTGACATAGGCGCAATTGTTTAGTTATCACTCAAGATTCGCACGATTACGGACAGACTGTTCGAAGGAACAGCGTGTTCTTTATTTATTGAAAAATTGTTTTAAATCCCTGTCTGTCGAATGTTTTAAGATTCTTTACAACGCATTGGTTCGTCCTCACATCCGGTATAGCATTCAATCAACGTTTCCATGTACAAAAGATGCGATAAATTCATTCGATAATATACTCAGACGAAAGTATCGATTATGTGCAACAATTTCACATTCTCCTTACACAGAAATACTCAAAATATTAGGTATGTGTTATATCCGGTATTGTTTAATGTATTTAGATTTAATAGTCTTGTATAAGATTGGTAAAGGCTATGACGGATTCCACTCAGCTTATGTAGGTTTTAACCACCGCACTTATCATCGAGTACAGTTTGCCTCTTAGAACACAATATCATGGAAAGTGTTCCAGTCTATATCGTGTTACTATACTGGATAATTTAGTACGTGTAGACAGTATTTATACATTTAAAAGAATACTTTTGGAATTGTTACGCCATCCCGACCAAGAAGCGATTCGAATGGCATACCTGAAAGGTTGACTACAATTTTATAATTTTAACCGTACTTTAATTATGTTTTATGTTTTGGTGAGCGGACTGAACAGCCTTAGGGCTTTGTCTTTTAAATTAATAATAATTTAGATCGTTTATCTTCAAAGATAACAATATCAACTTCTTGTTCTAGGAACTTGAGATCTTTGTCATTTAATTGGTAATTCGTTACTTTCGTGTAATGTTGCTACCGATAAGTCAATGGTTGGGTGCACTTTTCACCTACGGTGAAAAAGGGGGTGTTTTTCACCTACGGTGAAAAATGGACGTTTTTCACCGAGACAAACCAAAATTTAATTAAAAAATAGAAATTTTTTTTTATTTAATCTAGCTTCCAATTAAAATTTAAAGCAACATATTTTAAATAATCTACTGGGGGCAGTGCATTATATTTTAAGAGCAGGTCCTTTACGGTATCAATTCTTGGGACGGGATCTTTGTATAAGGACAAAAATAATTTATTCTCAGTAATCGTTTGTTCATTCTTCAACTCGTTCAAAATGGGAATTATTGAAGTATGTTTTATGTTTATTAATGTATTGAGATGTCTGTGCTAACCCTCGAGCGAATTCGTTGTCCTCGGAATACCGTTTTCCGTGCGGAGTTTTACATTCCAAAAAGAAATATGATTGTTGCCAGTTTCATTGTTTATGTATTGACGTACAAACCATTCGTAAAGATTCAAAACATCTAAAGATTTTTGTTCCACAATATATAGTCTTAATTCGTCAGCATACAGTGAAACATCTTCTAAAGATACAAAGCTTAATGCCAAAATCATCTTGACTTGAAGTTTAATTGGTGCATTATTAATAAGTTCTGATGCGAATTTCAGATTCTGGACTTTTCGCCAAATAATTTGCCCCAAATGAAAGCAACAACCGTATAGTTGGGAATTTTTAAAATTATTTTTGATCGATTTATAACTAGATTGCTCAAAATCGAGAATTATAGATTTAGCATTAGATCCCACATTTGGATTTTTCGACATTAACCATTCGAAAATAGAATTGTAAGACGTCTCATTTTTATGTTTCATGAAACAAAACATCATCGGCAAAAACATATTCCTTATTCTGCACTGTATAGTAAAAATTTGAGAAAACGAAGTTGGTGCGCTTCGAAATGTGCCATCACATATCAGAACATCTGATAAAAAAATAAAAACGTCACATTTTTATGTTTCATGAAACAAAACATCATCGGCAAAAACATATTCCTTATTCTGCACTGTATAGTAAAAATTTGAGAAAACGAAGTTGGTGCGCTTCGAAATGTGCCATCACATATCAGAACATCTGAATATACCAAATGTTTTAAATTTTCCTCTGTTGTGAAGATTAAAACTCTGTTTATATCGTCCATCCCGCTATCAAAAAATAAAAACTGTTTATTCTCCGTTGTAAAAAACAGCTCTTCGGGGATGTCGTAATTTGGAACAATGGTGTAATTGTTTGCTTTTCTTGTCGCATTTACCAACCTTTTCATATTTTTGAGATCAATTGGAACTTGGAGCTTTGAATTTTCTTTTAAAACGTTTAAGATCACGTTTCTGGCTGATTCTGTAGACTTCAAGGCTCGATCCTTAACCCCTCTCTGGATTAGAACTTTGTTAAATTTAATTTCCTCCATAATATGGTCATGGCAGGTACTTTCCTGGAAGACATTTTCCAAATTTGTTTTCAAAAGAGACTTGCAGCCTCTCTTATTACACCTCCAAATCTTTTTTCCTGCAGTAGACTCTTTGAAATTATAAAAATATCCCTGGTAAGCAATTTTTGGTTTACCTCTATTGCTTTTTATAATGCAGTCTGTTAAATCAATATTCATATTTAAGGGTAAATTTTTTTTAATTAAAATTTGGTTTGTATCGGTGAAAAACGTCCCTTTTTCACCTACGGTGAAAAATACCTCACTTTTCACCTACGGTGAAAAATACCCCCTTTTTGACAGTAGGTGAAAAGTGCACCTCGCGTAAGTCAATATGCTCAATCAGTATTATTGTAAGATTTTAGCGCTTTTAATTTTCATCAACTGGACTATAGATTTTCGGTATTTCGTATAAATACTCATCCACGATAGTAGCCACACTCGCTAATTTACGTCTTTGATCACTGTATATATGCGAAGAATTAAATCTTGAGCACACTACCTTATTTTATTTAAATCTAAATGCATTTGATAGAAAGAAAGCTCCGAAATAGCCGGTAAAACATTAGCTGAAGGATAATTTTTGCTAAGAAAAAGTCTATTACATGTACTAAAGATGTGCGGTCCATTTCGATTCAAAACTCTATAATTTCCATCTACGAAAAAGCGCTTCAGCGTATAATCTGCTCCCATTTATGTAGGCATAATTTAATCCAACCAGGTTTTCATGGGTTTGTAAAGAGTAGCTCGGTTCATTCGGCAATTGGTAAAATGTACCGGTTTTGCCAGGATAATAGTCATCAGCATAATGTGGCGCTTATTCTTGACTTATCTGCATCATTTGACCGCATTTCCACTCCCTTTGTTATCTCTTCTATCAAGTCTCTCGGTGTTTACAGAGTGGAGATTTTGCTGCCTACCAGGTGGTTCTTCTATGAAGACGACTCGGATGCACGTCATCTCTACTCTATTACACGTTGTCTCAAAGCTCCCCACTTTCTCATATCTTATATCCTTCTGATTTTATTGTACTTTTCAAATCTTTCAAATGCGAACAACATCTAGTGGTATACGATGATCATACAATAGCCCTGTTTACTGAACACAGATGCAAATATGTAGTCTCGGACATCAGCCGTTACTTTTTGAGATTAAAAGACCAGCTAAACCATCCATTCTTCTTCTAAACTCCCCAAATCGCAAGTGATAGTATTTAATGGCGCCCCGGTGACAAAGAAAAAATTAAAGAGACTAGCACTCTCATCTCTCTTCCATTTTGAATAAACAACTACTTCCAGCCTAAAAAAGAGTTATTTTAACGTTGTAAATGCGTGCAAGCGCACGCTTACATGACCACAACAAAACAAAAATGTAAATCATGTGTCGAGAAAGTGTGACGGAGGAAGTGTTTGAATGTGATAAAGGAGGGAGCGCGGCGGATGTCGAGAGGGAGTGGATTCCAAGCGAGTGAGGTGGCGACGAAAAAGTATCTGAGACCATAGTTGTTGGAGTAATTGGGAACGTTGAGTAAGAGGGTATGACGGGAACGCAGCGATAGCGAGGTGGGGCGAGTGTCGTCGAAGAAAGGAAGGTTGATGAATGATGGGGAGCCGACAGCGATGAGACCAAAAGTTACGAGAAGAAGGCGGAGTTTGATGCGGATGTGGATTGTGAGCCAGGAGAGTTGGGCAAGATATGTGGATGTGTGGTCGAAGCGACGGAGACGAAAAAGCACTCAAACGGCGGTATTTATTATTCGTTGTAGGGGTAGGATGATGGATTTTGGATAATTGGCGAAAAGGCTAAGACAGTAATCAATTTTAGGGAAAAGAAGCTATGAACGAAGAGACATACAAGAACAGAAGTCGAAAATGGGACGGATACGGCGGATGTCGTGGAGAATTAAGTTAGATGAGCAAACCTTGTCACGGACGAGGGGTTTAAGGGAAAGGTGATAATTGAAATGGAAGCCTAAGAAAGTGAGATTGTGTACTATGGGGATGATCGATGAGGCAAAATACACAGTGGGAGGAGATATGTTTGGTCTACGTGTGAGGATCCACATCATTTTTGACTTGTCGGGGTTTAGAACGAGATGGAAATTGGAGAGACGTTTGTAGATAGAATAAAGACAGTTGGAGGCAGAAATGCCGATATCGTGTATGCGGTGTGCAGGAGCATGAGCATAGATGATGATTTCATCGCCGTCACGAGGAAAACGGAGAAACATCTCTCTCCATCCGAAACATCGACGAAAATTTTCAACTTATCCACACCCGCCCAAAATTCGATCGCGTTCCATCTCCCCTATGTGTCTTCTCCGCTGGACCCTTTCACCACACCACACGATTTCCGCCTCGGCCTCCTTAACACTCGATCTATTCTCCGTAAATCCGATCTTATCCTCAATCTATTCACCAAGCAATCCATCGATCACTTCTGCCTCACCGAATCCGGGTACTCAGATCCCGACGACCTCTATATTCGCCGTCTGCTCTCTGCAGGTTGCTCACTAGTCGAATCCGTCCGCCCTTCCACAGGCTCTTCCCCTTCTAAATTCTCTTACCATAACGGCGTTGTCGAATTCGCCCGTCACCCCGCGTCTCTTCGCACAGTCACTCCCCCATTCAGTCATTGACCTTTTGAATTGCTAACTTGTCGTTCTTCTAGCTTGATAACTCTAGATCTCGTCATTGTATACCTTACTGGTTCATAATCTTTTACCTCATTATTTCTTACCAAACTTGTCTCCACTGCCCTCACACATATCCTTGGAGGGGCACTAGACATCATCGCTGTCCCGGATCGTTTTCCTCCCTACACCTCACTGAACATCTACGATCCTAGTCTATCCGATCACCTTCTCGTCACCTTTGATCTCACTTCCAATCACTCCCTACTTCACACATCTACCATCCTACGTCGCCCTTGAAAAAATCTTGACATTCTCCTTCTCCGCTCTGCCATACTTAAATCATCTCTATCTTCTCCCACAATAACAACATCCTCTCCTCACAATCATGCATTTCTTTTCGACTCTTAACTATAATCCACTCTCGATATTCTCTTGCCCTTCAAGCCTCACCTTCACCGTCGCTTGCACCGTGCCCCATGGTTTGACATCTAATGACTACTATCAAAGCACGTCTCCGTCATGCTTTTCGAGTATATCACCGCTCTCTCAGAAGTTATATGCGCTCACTAACTCCGTATCTCAGTGATCCTATCTTGATCTTTGCCGGTCTTATCTTCACCTCTACGCACCAAATGTAACTCCTTCTGGCAGCATAAAATCAACACTTCATTAAACTCCAAATCTCTCTGGCATACTTTTAGCTCAATCCTTTCTCGCACGTCTTCGTCTTGCAACATCAATCCCAATGACTTTTCGTCATTTCTTCAGACCAAAGTATCAACGTTGCTCTCTCACAACCCCGACACTATTCCATCTCACTGCTACTCGCCTCGACTCATCCTCCAAAACTCTTTCATCTTCTCCGTCTCACCTACTAAAGTCTCATCTGTCCTGATGTCCTTGCCCAACAAAACCTAACCTGCCGATCACCTTGATACCCCCATACTTAAATCCATATGATCATCGATATCCCCTTTACTCACCACCTTGCTCAACTCGTCCATCTGCATTCGTATATTTCCTTCACTCTGGAAATCCGCCATCGTTCGTCCACTTTTTAAGAAACAATCGCTAGACCCCACACTTCCTTCTAGCTATCGTCTTATTTCACTACTCCCTACTCTTTCCAAGATCTAAGATCGCCTTATCTTAATTCAGATCAACGCTTATCTCTCCTCATCCAATCTGTAACCTCATTTCCAATCTGCTTTCAACTCTAGTCACTCCACAGAAATTGCCTGCATGAATGTTTACAACGACCTACTCATTTCTCGTGAAAAGGCTCTATATAGTGCTCTCATCTCCCTCGACCTCTCATCCACCTTTGACATAGTCGACCACCCATCCTTCTTTCTCGCTTTCGTTATGATTACAGCTTTTCTTCCTCCTCCGTAGGATAGATTGCCTCATATCTATTTGACTGTGTTTTTTTTGAGTCTGTTCAAATTCATCATCCTCTTCCTCCCATCCCTACTTTCTGCGGGGTCCCATAAGGTTCAGTCCTAGGACCCCTGCTTTTCTCTCTTCTACTCCGCGAACTCTCTCCGTTTATCAAACCTTACTTCTTTAACGTCATGCAATACGCCGATGACATCCTCATATATGCTCAAGAACCAGCCCATCGCATACACGATATCACGATTTCTGCCTCCAACTATCTTTCTTCTATCTACAAACGTCACTCCCATCTTCGTCTCGTTCTAAACCAGAAAGTCTAAAATTATGTGGATGCTCCGCCGTTAACCTAACATATCTCCTCCCTCTGTATCTTTTGCCTCATCAATCATCCCCATAGTCCACAATCTAACTTTCTTAGGCTTCTATTTCTATGATCACCTTTCCCTTAAACCCTTCGTCCGCGACAAGGTCCACTCGTCTAACTTAATTCTCCGTAACATCCGCCGTATCCGCCCCCTTATCGACTTCTGTTCTTGTATGTCTCTTCTTTCATCGCTTCTTGTCCTTCAAACCGATTACTGCCTCGGCCTTTTCGCAAATTCTCCAAAATCCATCATCCTACTCCTACAACGCATCATCAGCTACGTTGTTCGACTGCTTCTACGTCTCCGTCGCTTTGACCACACATCCACATATCTTGCCAACTCTCCTGGCCCACCATCCACATCCGCATCAAACTCCGCCTTCTCGTAACTATTCGTATCATCGCTTTCGGCTGCCCATCCTTCATCAATCTCCCTTTCTTAGACGACACTCGCCCCACCTCGCTATCGCTACGTTCCCGTCATACCCTCTTACTCAACGTTCCCAATTACTCTAACAACTACGGTCTCTGATCCTAACTCGTCGCCTCCCACTCGTCTGGAATCAGCTCTTACTCGACGTCCGCCGCGCTCCCACTTCTTTTACATTCAAATGCCGCCTCCGTACCCACATCCTCAAAACATGATTTAGATTTTTTTGTTGTGGTCATGTAAGCGAGCGCCGACACGCATTTGCCACATTAAAATAAACCTTTTTTTAAAGATTTACTAAATCCTTACACAAGGATTTAGCCGCAAAGTCTGTTTTGTCTGTTCATCAAAAAAATTTGTCTTTCAAGACATTCACGTTCAATTTGAATAAGCTTCCGAGTAATATTGTGCAAATCGGCATCTGGTCACGCTTTTTAAACAAATTGTAGATTTGGCTTTCTCACTCTGATTATATTTATATTTGAATTAGTCAAGATTATTGCAATTAAAGGCAATGAAGCCTTTGGCTAAGCCTTGTAACTTATTTTTTAAAGAAATTATTATTAAAATTACATATTTTACAATTTGGGGTTCGTTTAAAGAACAAATAACTTAATAACCTTTTAACTTAATAATTGAATAATTTATTAAAATATACAATGCAATAGGCTCACGCGAGTTACTTCAAATTTAAATAAAATTATTAAATTGCTATAAAAAATTGTACTCTAAATAGGGTTTCAATAAACAATATGTGGAGTGAACGAATTTACTTGATTTGAAACTAGAATACACAAGGATGCTGATCTTGCAAGGTTTCAGCGTGTTTTCTAAACTAAGCAGGGAACTTTTTCATCTTTCAGGAAAGTAGACGTAATTTAAACAATGAAAACAAAGTGGTAGAACGGACATCAACTGAAAACACTGAAATTTAATAAAATTTTCTAAAATTTTCATCACGAGTAAAACGATAAAAACGAATAAACAAATGCATACATCAAAAGACAATAATGATGATAACAAATTAATAATCTATGAAAGTGACACCGTCTAATTTCGAAAGAGAAATAAATGAACTTAAAGTAACTGTAAGGCACATATCAAATGTATAAAGGTCATCAAATCATTAGAAATTCAAGGCAACTTCAATGTTCGAAAACTAGGATCGGTTTTCCCCTTAAGAAAACGAACTAATAAAGAGAGGACACTTGCAATGCCGTATACAAATATACGTGTATAAAAGGAGGCTATAGCGCCTCTTACATTGGGTACATGTAAATTAATCTAGAGAATTAGACAACATAAATACCAGGGTAGCGCCATTCACAAAAATATGTTATAAAATAAGTGAAAATAAAGATACCGACGATATGAAAAACAGCTTCGAAATCATATTCAAATCTGATTTAGCACAACAACCACGAACGGCTGAAGTTCTCGTAATTCGCATACTACATCTTGTCATAAATGTCAAATACGCAGAGATGGGAAGCTTTTTAAGACTCCATGGGTCTTAATGAAATTTCCTAATACAGAAAATGCTTATTTTTATTTTTATCATTTTATATTTTTGAAACTGTAATTTTAATTTCAAATGTCCCTGACGATGACTAATATTGTTAGTAGAAAAATTGGATCACAAAAGCAAGTCATTATGTTCACAATTTGTAAATGATATTCAAGAGTGTTGTTGGGTAAACTGAACATGGCGCAAAAAGATTTATTTAAGAATATGTAATTAAATATACTAAGGTCATGATAAAAAATAAGAGGGATATTAACAATATAAAATACAAAATGTTACAAGCAGTGAACAATATTCAACACGATGGTTATTGGCAGGATAATATAGGACAGAAAGATTATGGGATATATGGTCAAATATGCGAATATTCAAGAGGACACGAGCAGCAGAGTTAATGACACATTATAGATAGATAAATATTTATTTATAGGTGCTTACACTCCCATTATTATTATTATCAATAGACAACAAAGTGAGCAGCAAGGCTCATTACAAGTTGCGTCACAATCAGAAAAAGTAAATGTAGAAAATGAAAATGTAGAGTGTACTTTCTATTGTTCATATGTTCTCTGACTCGATCTTCGTCTTCAAGAAGGGATCTTCCTCCAGATTTCGTTTAAAAGAAGCCAGATTCGAGGATGCTACTGTTGTGTCAGCAAGGTGGTTCCAAGTATTAACGATTCGTTGGAAGTATAGGGATGTTCGTTTGTAGCGTAATCGTTGTGTTTTTAGCATGAACTGATGACCACGAAGTGAGGTTATATCGCGCGTATGCATTAGCGATCTGAGTGGATGGCGATTGTCGTGTAAAATCTGCCAGGCTAGGCACAGGTCCGCCTTGTCGCGCAGATACTGAAGCGATCTCATTCCCAAACTCGAGAGCCGATCTTGATATTCCATATGTCTAACCGCTTTTACCATTTTAGTTGCTGATCGGAATACAGACTCTAGATTATAACGTTCTCGTAAGGT
Organism: Pomphorhynchus laevis; assembly: GCA_012934845.2. Classification (NCBI taxonomy): domain Eukaryota; kingdom Metazoa; phylum Acanthocephala; class Palaeacanthocephala; order Echinorhynchida; family Pomphorhynchidae; genus Pomphorhynchus; species Pomphorhynchus laevis. The sequence goes on from WNNJ02002521.1 coordinate 52,124, forward strand.
GATTGGGTAACAAGCTGGCGAAGCATATAGGAGGATGCTCAAAATAAGTGCTTGTGAGATTGTTTTAAAGCATGAGATGTCAATATGAACAAGAGCTCGGCGAATCAGGCCGATGACTCTTCTCACTTTGGAACATGTAGTGTCAGTATGTAAACGTGTCGATAAGTTAGAACATACATAAACACCTAAATCCCTGTATGAGTTCGTCCTAAGAATAACACTGTTGTTTATATGATAAATATGAGCTGACTCGGCCGGACGTCTTGATATACAAATGTAGGCACACTTTTTCAAATTGAATTTTAACCCGTTCAAAATCGACCAGTCATTTATGGTGTTAATATCATACTGCAAGATGTCAACATCTGAGTCCAAATATATGGGGCGCCAAATTTTTAAATCATCAGCATAAAGAACACACTCAGATCCAAGTTTAGGAATGAGGTCGTTAATGTATATGCTGAAAAGAACTGGACCGAGTATAGTTCCTTGAGGTACTCCAAGATTTGTAGGGAAGCGATCAGATAATTCGTCGTTTACCCTTACGAAGCAATGACGGTCAGACAGAAATTCAATAATCCAGCGAACTAAACACTCATCAAGGTTGATATTACGCAGTTTTTGAATTAAATTAGCATGAAGGACTGTATCAAATGCCTTAGAGAAGTCGAAGAAGATGGCGTCAACCGGAATACCAGAATCATAATATCTGGTCCAGCTATCGTGTGATAACAACAAATTCGTTAGCGTTGAATGATTTTTTCGAAAACCATGTTGTTCAGGGGCTAGAATATGGTTCGTTTCTAGGTGAGTGGTGACTTTTCGCAGAAGTAAGCGTTCCAGTACGCGACAGCAGACACATGTGAGGCTAATCGGTCTGTAGTTACAGATGTCAGAACGAGACCCCTGTTTTAATATTGGGCAGATAATAGAGCGCTTCCAGTCTGAGGGAATCTTTCCTAGCACAAGTGTTGCACAGAAGATATTATATAGAGGTAGGTATATGATGTCAGCTAGGTTGCGAAGATATGCTGACGGCAATAGATCCGGACCAGCACTTAATGTGCATTTCAGACGGGACAACTCGCTGTACACTAAGTCAGGTCTAATGAAGTTATCAAGGTCAGAAGTAGTATTAGCTACCAAACAATACAAACTGTCAGTTATTTGCGGTGAAGCATTCAGTGACGAATTCAGCGATGTGAAGTGTGTGCCGAATACGTTCGCAATTTTCTTTGAGTCCAATACCAAATCACCTTGGCTATCGAGAATAGAGGAGAAAGTGTTAGCTATACGTTTTCTTGATGAAATGTATTTGAAGAGTGAGCCAGGATCACGACGACATCGTTGGGATAATTTCTTTTCAAAGATTACTCTCGTACGTCTCTTCAAGGATGTTACCCTGTTTCTATACTGTCGGTATTGCTCAAAACTAGAGTTACCTGCTTTATAATTACAATATGCCTTGCGTCGTCGAGCCAGTGCTTGTTTGAGTTCTCGATTAAACCAACGAGGAGATAAGCCGACGTCAGTTTGACGTACAATTGGAGCGTAGCGGGTAAGTATTGAATACAAGGTGTCTTTGAAAAACAGCCAGGCGGAATCAATACCCACAGTATAAGCATCAGGCCACGAAACGGTAGAAAGGAACTCCTTTATTTTGTTGTAGTCGGCTTTAAAAGGGTTGAATCTATTAACAAAAGAATTATATATAGGGATACTTATTCCAAGATCTATTAATAAGGTGACATGATCAGAACAACCAACTGGATCCAAGTGATTAACGCTAGTGACAATATGTCCTGGAGCAGACAAAACCAGATCAAGAAGAGAACGAGACGTAGAAGATATTCTGGTAAATCCATTGACATGTTGGGTAAGGTATAGATCATTGATTGTTTGAAGTAACACAATCGAACCAAAGTCAGAAGGCGAATTAAAACTGTATGTATTCCAATCTATTGTAGGCATGTTAAAGTCACCAACAACCAATATTGGCTTATTAGGGTCCGATAGCTGGTATAAACGTTGCACGATGCTATCAGTACATGAAGTAGGGCTGCGGTAAACGACTACAAGTATCAAGGAGAATGGCCGGTATAATCTGACCGCTAAAAGTTCGTTTGAAGTTAGGGGGTCGTTAAAAGTTTCTACGACACGGAACTTTATTGTGTCACGTATATATAGTAATATACCACCACCCTGTTTAGCTATTCTATCGCTGCGGCACGCATTATATCCTTTCAACAAAATTTCATTATCAGAGATAGAAGGGTTTAGCCACGATTCCGTAAAAGCTGCAATTATCGGTTGATGGTCGTGAATCAGTAATCCAATCTCATCAATTTTATTTAACACACTACGCACATTAGAGTATAGAATTTGGTGGGAAGCTTTGTTTATTGTACATTTAGATGATGAACTCTTTTGAGTTCCCGACTTGAACAAGACAATAGAGTTTCTTATGAAATTTTGGTAGATGCACTCTGTAGGCATGCGGTCGGCGTCGGAGCACGCTGGGAAGCAATATTTGCTTTGTTCAAAAGACCTTGCCAACGGATGTGGAGGCGCCGCCGCACTACCTGAAAATTCTGAATTGTTAGGTTGTTTTCACCATGTGCCAGTCTTTGAGCTAGTTCCGATTTTGCCATTGATAAACGTGTACGATCAGCGGGGTCCAGGTCTCTAAGAATACGGGTGCCGGAACCTTTGAGGTGAAATGAGTTACGATGTATGAGCTGCACAATTTCACATGAAGTAAACACAATTTTGAGGAGGCGTGGTCGATCGTTGACGGACGAAGGAGCACGACCTAGCCGGAAGACAGCTTTGAGACGCATATCTCTCACAGCTTCACAAGATGATGATCCATTTAAGACAGTCGTTAGAATGGATCTGACATGTATTAAGTCATCATCAAGTCTGGCCTGATTGTTTAGGGCATCGGACTCCTTAATGTTAGCAATTAAAATGCATTTGTTTCTATCACAAGCAGCATTTGAACGGGGTCTGTTTGAGCAACCAGTACTATGTACAAGGGTACGATTGTGCTTTTCGTGAAAATCATTAATACAATCTACCTTAACAGGTTGCGTGTTATGAGATAGTTGGTTTATACGAATTGCGGGAGTTTGCGATCTATCAAATGACCGGGTATGCAAAGTTTTGTCGTTGTTTATAGCCGTTTCAGTCATATAACTGGTCGGTCGTATTACAAGAGGCACACCATTGTTAACCGAAACCGTCTGTTCGCCAATATTCTTAGGCATATTTTGATCTCTTCCGGGAATGTCATCACAAAAAATCGATTGGTTGCAAACAGTATGTCGAACAGTATCATTTGATTGGCTTGTAGAACGATTAGGAACATGACGTGACACTGAGTCTAGCTGGGCATATGAACTATTTGGTGATGGTACCATGTTACCCGTTAGCAACGAACATACTTGTCTCTGAAGTTCGAGAACGTTTGTCTGTAAAGTAGCTGCGCAAAATCCACAAATAAAATCTTTATCAAGGAAATTGACAGGTAGTTGACGTGGTATCCACACAGTGGTCCAAACAGGACATTGTGAATTAGAACATTTAATGTCACGGTGACTACTTCCGTCTGTAGATGATATGTCCTGGGAGATATCAACAGAATTGGCCTGCAAGGCTTGCTCGTCTTTGGACCGACTTTCATGTTGTCTTACTGAACGCTCACTGTCATCATCTCGCTTAGAAGGAACAACAGCTGCTTTACGTGGTCGACCTCTTGTCATTTGTAATTTCGTTCCTCGTAGTTTTGTGTTCCTCGTTTGTAAGTAGTTAATGAGTATCAAGATAGTTTAAACTGTTGTAAGAACTTTAATTACCAATACTGTTTTTAAATCCGTCGAAGATCCGTATTCTGTATGTATATAGTTATTGTTTAACAGCTTAGACTCGTCTTAAATTTTTATTTCAAGGATTCGTTAGCTTTTAAATATTGCATATATGTTCCATGCTCTGGGATTTCTCGAACTTGAAATTCGTTAGAACTAACGAATTTTCCATGTAAAAGAAAAATTAAAACAAATCTGAAAACAAAACAAAATGTAAAATGAATTTGTTGATGAGATTTAAGGAAGTATGAGTGAAATGTGGCAAGACGTCGGAGTAAACAAAAAGTTGAGCAGTTCATTAAAGACGTATGGTAAAATTTTGAATTTGATACGATGTAGAGGGGATGGATTTATTTGTTTATTTTTTTATTTTTATAAAATAAAATTATTTCGAGTGGAAAATGCCTGCAAGCGGTACTCTTAAAAGCCCAATAAGAATGAAAAATGATCAAACGGATTAAAAATAATTCCGCAGGCGAATTTTGAATAGTATGAACGAGAAAGTCGAGCAGATGTACGAAGGGAGTGAATGCAATTGGATCAGCTACAGAAAAAGGAACGGAGGCAGTAATTTGTCGAATAATTTGGTGTGTAGATGAGAAGGGAATGAGATGATTTTAAAGATAAAGAAACAGAACGAGATTCATCGAGATACGGAAGATAATAATACAAATTTATTTAATGTGGCAAATGCGTACAAGTTGCACGCTGACAAGTCCACTAAGAAAAATGAAAAAGTCAAGCAGATAAATTGTTTAAATGGGATCGGATTTGTCGTTTGAAGCACTGCAGGGAAGTTGATTGGTGTATATGAATGGGCAGATTATTCCACGAGAGATGAGCAGCCACCAGGAAGGAGCGGAGTCCAAAGGAGGTAGAGTAGTTTGGGACATGTAAAAGAAGGGAATTACAGGAACGCAAGGAACAGTAAACAGGACGAGAATTATTAAGAAAGGGAAGGTTGGGAAATGAAGGGGTATGAGAAGTTACAAGGCGGAAAGCAACGATAAGAAGACGAATTTGAACACGACAATAAATTGTAGGCAAATCGAGAGAAGCAAGATGGTTGAATGCATGATTAAAACGACGAAGACGGAGGAGAATTCGGACGGCTGCGTTGATGCGTTGTAGGGGAAGAAGAGTGGATTTAGGTGAGTTGGAAAATAGACTAAGACAATAATCGAGTCTAAAAATGGAGATAAGATATGATAGTCATACAAGAAGGGAAATCGATCAATCTACGAACTTGACGGAGGTTGCGGAGTAATGAGCGTACTTAATCTCTAACGAAAGGTTTAAGTGAAAGTCGGTTGTCAAAATGGAAGCCTAGGAAAACGAGATTATCAACGATTGGAAGAATTGTAGAATTTAATGTTACGGAGGGAGGTTCGAAGCCGAGGCGTCGAGGTAGGATCCAAATAATTTTGGATTTATCAGGATTCAGAGAAAGGCGAAGGGAAGAAAGATGATTGGAAATTGAGACAAGACAGTCTGAAGTAGAAACACTAAAATCGTGAATACGATAACCAGGTGCATGAGCGTAGATGAGAATGTCATCAGCATATTGCATAACATGGAACTTAAATTTATGATAAATCGAAGACAAGTCACCGCGAAGAGAGAAAAGCATAGGGCCTAATACGGAGCCTTGTGGAACACCGGTCGGGATGGATGAAGAATGGGAGAGAGAAGAGTTAGAATAGACGCGAAATGTACGGTTTGATAGATATGAAGAAAACCATGATACAGTGGGTAAAGAGAAGCCATAATCATGACGAAGACGATGGAGAAGAATCGAGTGATCGACGATGTCAAAAGCAGACGATAGATCAAGATAAACTATGACACTACATAATTTATGATCGCGCGATATGAATAAGAAGATGTAAATATGAAGGGGAATTGCGATGCAGTATACGATGGGTCAGGATAATCAAACGAAATTGGACACGATGTAATTGTGAGATGCCAGGAAATATTGAAAACATGTTGAGATATGTGGTCACAACGGCTGACACATAGGAGAAAGCGAACTGCTGGGCTTACAATACGTTGGAGAGGTTGGATAATAGTTTTGGGAGAGTTGGAGAACAGGATAAGGCAATAATCGGCTGAGGAAATAAATATTATATATAAATTATTATTATAAAATATTAATAAATATTATTATTAATATTATAAACGTATATAAACAAATATATATAAGCAAATTTATATTATTTACTTATTTAAAAAATACACTACTATACAGGTACTATACAAGATATACACTCGTTTAGCTTGTGCGAAATTATATGCCTATTGGGTAACTAACAATTATATAGATGCTTACGGTATATATGCAGTTAATGGGATATATATACATAGTAGATTTTTATATATAAACATATATAAACAAATATATATAAACAATTTATATTATTTATTGATTTTTAAATCAACTACGTGGTAAAATGTGTACTTATGTTGTACTTATTCGCACTAATTTTTTCAGATTTGACTGTTAGTTGAATGAAGAAGAACTGTTTTTACCACTACTCTAATTGACTGTCTTATTAATAATGATCGAGATTAAACTACTAAATACTACAATGTATGTTTTCATGTGGAATTTCAAATTTTCATTAATAAAATTATGATTTTGAATAACATACGCGAACGTTATCAAGAAGTAAACTGAGATCGTGTGATATGTAGAATTCGATTGTTTCAAATGTAATTGGATAGCACATTACCATTTGTGAAGAAATGCGATAGACCAATAATTGTAATGCATTATAAAGTAGGATATAGCCCTGTAGGTGCCAAGCAACCTAGCAGGTGCAAAGTACTCAAATCGAACGAGAAATCCTGGACGGTTGTCTACTCAGCACATCCGTGCACTACTATTATGCCTGCCGTATCCATTAAGGATCCAACGAGTACAGCGACAATTCAGCAACAACCGCTACCTAGTGTTTAAGGATGGTCCGCACAGCAATTCGATCTGGTTAAGAGCGTAAGCTTCAGACAACAAAGCAAAGTGTCGGAAACGCCTTTATTCACAATGTCACACAGGCAACCGAAACGGCCAGTGAGTACTTCATTCTACTGATGAGTGTTGCCGGGTACTCATTGGTCGTCTAGAAGTGACATGGTGACTGAAAGTCGTGAATCGAAGTCCAGTCTATCAAGCAACACCATTTAGTATATATATATATATATAAATAATAAATATATATATATATATATATATATATATATATATATATATATATATATATATATATATATATATATATATTGGTAGTGCAAAAAATCGCTAGCCTAACCTGGCTACTATTGATTTAAAATCCATATGAGTAGGTAAAAAAATTGGACTTCGATCATCAGCTCCATCAGTCTAATGTATCACTCCGAGACGCCCCAAACCACCCAGCAGTCATCGTCAGTCGGATGAAGTGGTTAGTGTGCGTTTCGACTGCTTTTGTGATAACTAAAAAGACACCAGCAATTCCTCACGATGCTAAACAAACTCAGGTGCAGAAAGCGTTTTAATGGCTTGTTGCGTGTGTTGACCTTCTAGTTATTCTTTATATGCACAAATGCGTATCCGTTGGTTACGAGGGCACTGAATTTCTCACAGGATTCCGAAAGGAATACGTTTTTTATAAATTGGTAGTGCGAAAAATCGCTTGAAACTGTGGTCCAGGAGCCTAAACTGGATACTATTGATTTAACATCCATATAAGTAGCTATAT
>WNNJ02002522.1:0-84493 GCA_012934845.2 Pomphorhynchus laevis
ACACACGGTTTGAGTTCATTGGATTACTGTGGGCCATTGGATAAGAGTCATGTTTACGCTACTGAAGAGTCCCGTAAGGACCAAACAGGTGTCTAGCGTTGTGCTTTGCGTTCGATTACACACGGTTTGAGTTCATTGGATTACTGTGCGCACACTTGGGTAAATAGATGTAGTTCGCCCAGTTTCAATCTGAACATTTTAGAAATATAAATGGAATCCCTCGTGGATCCTGGACTGCTTTTCAATTTATACTTTAACAAAATATAATTGAATCTGTTTATAGATCACCAGAGAACCACATAGATTTGTTTCAGTGTGTGTTAATGTGCCATTAGATAAGAGTCATGTTCACGCTACTGAAGAGTCCCGATAGGACGAAACAAGTGTCTAGCGTTGTGCTTTGAGTTCGATTACACACGGTTTGAGTTCATTGGATTACTGTGCGCACACTTGGGTAAATAGATGTAGTTCGCCCCATTTTCAACATTTAATAAATGGAATCCCTCGTGGATCCTGGACTGCTTTTCAATTTATACTTTAACAAAATATAATTGAATCTGTTTATAGATCAGCAGAGAACTACATAGATTTGTTTCAGTGTGTGTTAATGTGCCATTGGATAAGAGTCATGTTCATGCTACTGAAGAGTCCCGTAAGGACGAAACACGTGTCTAGCGTTGTGTTTCGTTCGATTAACTTTTAGTTCATTGGATTACTGGCGCACACTTTATAAATAGATGTAGTTCGCTCCAGTTTCAATCTGAACATTTAAGAAATATAAATGGAATCCCTCGTGGATCCTGGACTGCTTTTCAATTTATACTTTAACAAAATATAATTGAATCTGTTTATAAATCACCAGAGAACCACATAGATTTGTTTCAGTGTGTGTTAATGTGCCATTAGATAAGAGTCATGTTCACGCTACTGAAGAGTCCCGTAAGGACGAAACACGTGTCTAGCGTTGTGCTTTGAGTTCGATTACACACGGTTTGAGTTCATTGGATTACTGTGCGCACACTTGGGTAAATAGATGTAGTTCACCCCATTTTCATTCTGAACATTTAAGAAATGTAAATGGAATCCCTCGTGGATCCTGTACTGCTTTTCAATTTATACTTTAACAAAATATAATTGAATCTGTTTATAGATCAGCAGAGAACTACATAGATTTGTTTCAGTGTGTGTTAATGTGCCATTGGATAAGAGTCATGTTCATGCTACTGAAGAGTCTAAGGACGAAACACGTGTCTAGCGTTTTGTTTCGTTCGATTACGCATGGTTTGAGTTCATTGGATTACTGGCGCACAAAAAATAGATGTAGTTCGCTCCTTTCATTCTGAACATTTTGAAATATAAATGAATCCCTCGTGATCGGACTGCTTTTCAATTTATACTTTAACAAAATATAACGAATCAAGACAGCAGAGAACACATAGATTTTTTCAAATATCCAATCTCTTGCCAATTTGTTTGCTACTGAACTCCTAGCAAACCTTTATTTTCTTCTTGATTACACACGGTTTGAGTTCTTGGATTACTTGCCAACTTGGTAAAATGTTTTCGCCTCAGTTTCATTCTGAACTTAAAGATATATATATATATATATATATATATATATATATATATATATATATATATATATATATATATATATATTGTATCGTATGGATCATGAAGATCGATTGAAATCGGACTGGTGATCCTTTGATGGATGCTTATTTATGTATTGAATAGTTGCTAGGTCACACGAGGTGACTTTCGCATTGAAAACCAGCTACAGAATCCTTCCTTCATGATATTCAATTCCATACACACTGACTACTAACGGCACCATTGCCACAGTCGTTTTCGTTTCGCCCGCTTTTTGTCACATGTTGGTAGTCTCGGATAAGTCAAATTTCAAAAGGCGAAGAGTTGGTATTCAGCCTTCTGACGAGCCTGGTGCTACCAACACGTGGCGAAAAGCGGGCGAAACGAAAACGGTTGTGGTAATGGTGCCGTTAGTAGTCAGGGTGTATGGAATTGGATATCATGAAGGAATGATTCTGTAGCTGGTTTTCAATGCGAAAGTCACTTCGTGTGACCTAGCAACTATTCAATATATATCAGGGTTCGTCAACGGGAGCCCTGTGGCCCTCTGGTGGCCCCTGAAATGTTCAGGGGGAAACAGACAATTTTGTAAGAGTTAAGGGAGGCAAAGAGTTTTCTGGGGGGACCACAGAGTTTTCGACGGGCGCACACCTAGTCGAATTAGGTCCGCTGTGGAGTATGACTCAAACAGAATAGATGACAAAAATTAAGTAAACGAGGACCGTTCACAAGTAGATTTCGTGTTTGTACACACAAAATCAATTGTACACAAAAAACTTTTATAATTTTTTGTTCTGTTAAATATATCAAATATTGTTTATATGTCTATAATTGTACTGATTCAAACACTTTTAAACAAAAATAACAAGAAATTGAATGTACAAAAAGAAAATGTCGGCAATATTTTGTAGAATATATGGAATTTGGATTCATTCTATCTCCAATCAATGCAACACATTCAATGTGCCTGATATATCACGTAACGTTATCGAACGAAAGCCTACACCCATCAAAACTAAAGACGCTTTCACAGATAAAACATCTGGAGGAGTCCACGAATACCACAGATTACTTCAAAGCAAAACGCGACGCATCTTATCCCGCGGCACTCTGGATAAATTATTTTTATCAGCTCGACGTAAAACCGATACGGGGTTGATTGTTTCTTACGAAATAGCGGAAATAATTGACAAGTCGGGATTGCCCGATTCAATTAGAGAAAAGGTGATCGCTCCTGGGATTAATAAGGTGATTGCAGGAATGACTAATCTGGACCCCACTTCGATTTTCAAGTCTATAGCGTTCAGTACTCAAACAATTTCTATAAGAATTGATGAAATCAGCTGGGATATGCAAGCGCAGTTAGATCAAAAACTTGTAACTAGACCATTTTCTCTCTACCTTGATGAGTCAACATTCCAGAATATTCAAGCTATATTAATGGCGTATGTACGATTTCTTGATAAAAATGATTGTTTGGAAGAATTTCTTTATTAACTATCAGTTACGGCCGATTGTAAAGGCGAGACGCTCTTCAAGATGGTGATGGATTATTTCTCCGAAACTGATATCCAACTCTCGAATATAGTCGCATGTTCGACTGATGGAGCTCCGGCAATGATTGGACGGCATACAGTTTTATCTTCCATTTAAAACGCGCTGTACCGTCGGTTATATGTATACACTGCATTATTCAACGACATAATCTGGCAGCAAAAAAACTGAACGAGCGACTACATTAGTCGATGACATCATTCTTTGCACAACACGAATTGAAAAGTGAATTGTGTAAAGCCAAAAAGTACATTAAATTTATGAGTGATATATTCGAAAAGCTCAACATTTCTGTTGAGAAACTCCAAGGTAAATGTGCCGATCTCATATTGTCAAAGGAAAATATCGGCGCATTCATATCTGAACTCACATTACAAGCAAAATTTGGCTCGAAAGATATTTGTCAATTTCCCCACGGTTGATATCGTATCAAACATAATAACCGACGATGACATCCTCATTTACACATCATATTTGACAAATCTCATATTACACATGAACAAAAGTTTTGCGGACTTATTAGCCATGGAAATACCATATTGGGTCGTAAATTCATATGACTGCATACCACATGAACAAATAATTGAAGTTCAGGACGAGGTAGTCAATCTTCAGCATGACGTGTCAATGCGAAACAAATTTTCTAAGCTTGGTCTACGCGCCTGTTTCTGCCACGATATTATGGAACATTACACCATTCTTCGATCGAAGCTACACATGTTCATGCTCCCATTCCCAGCATTTATATTGTTGAAGCGGAATTTTGCAAGCTTTTGTCGCTGTAGACAAAATACCAAAACCGCCTCAACATTGAGCGACGTGGAGATCTACGCATGAGCCTGTCAACAATGACTGCAGATATGGTTTATAATTTGTATAAAAATATTTTTTTTGCAAAAACGAAATTTGAGGGGCCACAGCTATATAACTTTATGTAAAGAGGGCCACGGCGAAAAAAGGTTGACGAACCCTGATCTAGAACAACAGTGATTCCAAAAAAGTTAAGATTAGAAACGTTTTGTTTTTTCCTGTTTAGAGCCGTAGGATGGATAGAATTTAGAAAGGAATGATATAATTAGAAAGTATAATTTCCTCTTTTAACATGTTGGTCTAATCGAGCACAAGGATTAGACCAGGGTTCTAATCGAACCCTGGTCTAATCGAACACAAGGATCAGGTGTCGTGGTAACGTGGTCAAAGTTCGTAAAATCATTCATCGTTGATATACAGGGTTCTGTTGCGACACCGAAACAAATTTCTGATAGTGCGTTAGCGATAATGTCTTTGACCAAGTCGTGGCGAATTATCTGAAGACAACCGCGCTTACAAGACAGAGAATGATTTATATCAATCGGCGATCCGCAAATATAAGTTTTATATATAAGTTTTATTATTCAAATCATTTGGTGTCCAACCATATCGGGCACAAATGATTAATGCTTGATTGATAATAATTTATTCGAAGTGGCAAATACGTGCCAGCTGTACGCTTACAAGTTCATTCACTTACAAAAACAGCAAAAGTCATACAAATAAATTAATTAAATCGTTTAAATATGATCGGATTTGCCGTTTGAAGCACGGCATTGATGTTGATTGGCGTATATGATTGGGCAGATGATTCCACGAGAGAGGAGCAGACACAAGGAAGGAGCAGAAGACAAAGAGGTATAGTAGTTTGTGACATGTAAAATAAGGAAATTACGGGAACGCAAGGAGCATTAAACAGGACAAGAATTGTCGAAAAAAGGAAGGTTGGGAAATTGAGGGGTATGAAAAGTGAGGATACTGAAAACAATAAGAAGACGAATTTGAACACAACAATAAATGGTAGGCAAATCGAAGGAAACAAGATGGTGGGATGTATGATCAAAACGACGAAGACGGTGGAGAATTCAGACGGCTGCGTTGACGATGCGTTGTAGTGGAAGAATAGTAGATTTAGGTGATTTGGAAAATAGACCAAGACAGTAATCAAGTCTTGAGAAAAGGATAGAAGATATGAAAGTCATACAAGAAGGGAAATCGATCAATCTACGAATTTGACGGAGGTTGCAGAGAATCAAGGTAGATGAGCGTACTTTATCTATAACAAAATATTTAATTGAAAGTCGGTTGTCGAAATTGAAGACTAAGAAAACAAGATTGTCAACGATCGGAGAATTGTAGAATTTAATGATAGGGATGGGGTTCTAAGCCGAGAGGTCGAGGAAATATCCACATTATTTTGGATTTATAAGAATTCAGAGTAAGACGAAGAGAAGAACGGTTATTGAAAATTGAGACAAGAAGGTTGGAAGCAGGAACTTAAAGATCATGAATACGATAAGCAGGTGCATGATCATATATGATAATGCCATCAGTATATTGCATAACATGGAAGTTAAATGTATGAGAAATAGAAGACAAATCACCGAGAAGAGAGAAAAGCAAAGGACCTAATACGGAGCTTTGTGGAACACCAGACGGATAGATTAAATATGGGAAAGAGAAGAGTTAGAACAAACGCGAAAAGTACGGTTTGATATATATATACATATATATGTATATATATACATATATATATGTATAATGGTGTTGCTTTATAAACTGGACTTCGATTCACGACTTTCAGTCACCATGTCACTTCTAGACGACCACTTCAGCATCGAAATGATGAGTACCCGGCAACACTCATCAGTAGAATGAGGCACACTCTGGTCGTTTCGATTGCCTGTGTGACATTGTGAATAAAGGCGTTTCCGACACTTTGCTTAATTGTCTGAGGCTTACGCTCTTAACCAGATCGAATTGCTGTGCGGACCATCCTTAAACACTAGGCAGAGGTTGTTGCTGAATTGTCGCTGCACTCGTTGGATCCTAAATGGATGCGGCAGGTATAATAGTAGTGCACAGATGTGCTGAGTAAACAACGGTCCAGGATTTCTTACGAAATACGACATTTATACTATGTATATACATATATATTTAGAAAACTAAGCTACAGGGGGTAAAGGGAAGCCATGATCATGACAAAGACGATGGAGAAGAATCGAGTGATCAACGATGTCAAAAGCAGATGAAAGATCAAGAGAAACTATGACACTACATAATTTTTAATCGCGCGAGATGAGTAAGTCCTTATAATCTTTAAGACAGGCAATTTCAGTAGAGTGATTAGAGCGAAAAGCAGCTTGGAAGGGAGGAAACAAGTTGGATGAAAATAGATATGCATTAACTTGCTTGATAACAAGTCTCTTAAGGAGTTTAGAGAGGATTGGGAGATATGATATGGGCGGTACGAAGATGTTATTGAGGGGTCGAGAGATTGCTCTTTTAGGAGAGGGCGAACAGTGGCGCATTTCTAGTAGGAAGTAAATGTGCAGCTGAAGATAGGCAAGTTGAACAATGTGGTTAGGAAGGGTGAGATATATGAGCAGATATTTTTAAGCAAGTGAGTGGTAATTGGGTCAGGATGAGAGGTTTTATTAGGTAATGTCAGAAGAACCGAAGAAACTTCATCAGACGTAACGGGAATAACTTACTTCCTTCCGTTCTGGGGGGAAGTATTTAAAGAGAAGATAGGATACAATGTACATCAATGGTTAGAAGAGAAAGTAAATTAGGTAGCTTAGATTGTATATTAGAAGAACATTCATCTAGATTTATGTTACAAGAGGTAGATGATCGTGAAAGAATTGAGTTTAAGATTTTCCAATGAGATTTAAAGTTGGAAGATGACTCGAGTTGATTTCGCCAAAGGAGAGTACGTTTAGTACGCATAAGAATGAGATTGGAACGGTGGAGATAAAGATAGGAAGCACGGAGATTTGGAGCAAGTGAGTTTTGAGAACGTTTAAGAAAGCGATTAAACACCCGAAAAGAGTGACGGAGTCGACATTTTAATGGACTACAGTCGAAATCGAACCAGGAAGCATTGCGTAAGCACTGAAACCGTCGGGGTCGAATAGAGAGAAGGTGATTGAGATTAGTAATAAGTTCAGAATCAAACAGAATGCAAAGATTACCGGGAGAAAGATAGTTAAGTGGAAGTGAAAAGAGTGAAGAATTGAGTAAGGCTGAACATAGAATAGGGATATTGAGAAGTTTCCAGCGTCGAGTTGGAGTAGCTAATGTTGTAAACGATGATGGAGGATGGGGAAGAGTAAGAGTGACAAGGAAATGATCGAACAAACCAGGATCAGTAATCGACAAGGAGGTATAGTCATTGAAGCAGCTGGAAACAGCAATAATGTCGAGAACAGATCCGAGAATATGAGTGGGCTTGTTGAAAGTAATTTATAGTTAAAATAAGCAAAAAAAATAGTTAGAGTGATAGTGTCAGAGTCAGCTGGGCGATCAAGACGAATTTTAAAGTCACCGAGAACAAAATAAGGATTATAATACAATGAACAGTGAGTTAGAAGATCTGCAAGGTTGTTAAAGACCATACGTTAGTGGGCAGCTGAGTCTAGACGGTATATAATAACAAGTTCCATAAAAAAGGAGTTGCCTGCATATGAGTAATTCCAAATAGTGTAACGGATGTTAGCGTTTATTTCACATTGAGACGTTGAGTGACGAGCAATGGCAACAATACCGCGCTGGTTAGAAGCAGTAGATGTGGGATAGACAATTGGACGAGCTGATTCAACTAGAGAACAACCAGAGCGACATAGACGACGAATAACAAGATCGTCAGTGCCAGGATTCGGTAATGCAGAGAATATCGATAGATAATTAATCAAAGATATCAAGAATCAAATCAGCTTTATTAAAAATAGAGCGAGTGTTGAAATAATAAGACAAAAAATATGCTCAGGAGCGAGGTCTGCTGGCAAAGAAGACAGGGTGAGAGACGGGACACCATCAGATTTTTGTCATCGTACGTACGACGTGAAAATTTTTCGTTGATTTGATGGATTGATAAGGATAGCTCGCCGTTTATTTCACGTCGATAAATTATACATTGATATAATTATACATAAATTATATCAATTATAGACTATAAACAATAGTTGATATATAGAACTGAACTTAAAATATAAAAGTTGTGTATACAATTGATTTTGTGTGTACAAAAACGACATCTACGCGTGAACGGTCCTCGCTTACTTAATTTTTGTCATCTATTCTGTTTGAGTCATACTCCACAGCGGACCTAATTCGACTAGGTGTGCGCCCGTCAACTACTCCGTGGCCCTCTGTTGTTTTGTCGATACTGTTGTATCGACAATGCAACAGTAAAATACTCTGATGTAATAGAAGGGTAAGATAAAATTGTGGAGCACAACGGATCAGTGATTTCTCTTCATTCGATTTAATCTTTTTATATAATCCAGTTTTCTTCAAACAAAATGGTGGATTTAATACCGATAATCAACTAACAGTAGATTCATTCAACAATGTGATCATCATCATTCACGGGATACGCATCAATGGTATCGATTCTAGTCTTGCATTTTTAGAACTCCTCGTACCTCTTTGATCCATAATCCGACAAATTTCGTTACACTGCTACCATCAAGTTATCCAAACCAATTTCCCATAAATAAACTATCTCATCTCTTCTCCACTTTACCTCCTCACTCCTCAACCTACTATTCAATTTTCTACTGATTACATCCATAAGACTCGTCTTTCAACAATTTAACTCTAATTATCTAACTACATCACATCATATGCTAATTTCCTATTTGCCACTCCTAACTCTTTAAACGAATATACCTACATAAAGCACAGCATTCGAATTATGATCTTAATTTACCTGTCAAAATCGGCACATTCCATCTTTTCAGTTAAAACATCTACTATTTTTTCGATTATCATCACCCTCCTCTACTTCTATCAAGTATGTCCCATACGTGATAGAACATTTTTATCACGATATTAACGTTTTTCGCTTCATTCTTAAACTTTTAACTCCTGCAAAAAGCCCTCACTTTTCAATGAAATCAAACCCTTATCTCTCTTTAGTTTGAGATATTTATCCAGTGATACCACCTACCAGCCATTACTTAAGGTTGTCCTAAAAGATCGCTTCCAAGCCTCCTCCGTTCTTTTCAGACGCTTACGCTCTATACTATTATCTTTTACCTCTAACTAAGGAATGTTTCCTGATCGCACCCCATCTGACATTGACAACCTCGTATCTGTTTGTGATGAAAAAATTACTCCTGAATTTAACGATGAATATTCACTAGCAATCAAACAAATTGATGGAAATTTCCATGTCATCCGACTCCTACCCAAAATTCTATAAAGACCACATTCTCCTTCTCATATTCTTATCTAACTACCTATTTAATCCATCTCGTTCTACTAAACATCTACTCCATCGCGAATAAAGTTGAATCAGTAATTAACATTTTCCCAAAAAGCTTTGGATCTGATTTGCATCACTGAATCTTGATATCTTGATAGTAGTGACACATCGGTTCGACCCCTACGTTGTTTCGATTATTCTGTCATCGCTAAGTTCTGTTCTCAATCTCAAATATTATCTCATCGAGTAAGCATGGTGACATAATCGCTCTGTATCGTCTTTATCTGCATTTTCATCGTTTAATTAACTGCCCCTTTTGTTCCACAAACCTTTAATCTTCTTCCTTTTAATATTTCGATGGGCTTATTATCGCTGAATATTTATCTTATGCATTGTCTTGGCTCTAGTTCTCGTCTGATACTTTATTTGCTGAACTATATAATCTGATCTATATATCTCGCTCTCATACACTCATCTTGTACCTGGCAATATCGGCATTCGTTTGGACCGTCTTCAGCTTCTTGATACTTTAAAATTATCACAGTTTTTCACGGTTGTAACTTTACTATCATGTTTTCGCTACCATTCCTACCCTTACTCACATTCTTGGTGGTGCTCTTTATTCAATCGCTGTTCCTAATAGCTTATCTTCCTCCGCCGTTATCACTACTTTAGATACCGTCCTATCCGACCATTCTCTCTTCCTATTCTACGATCTTATTTCTCTGTGCCAACTATTATTCGTCAACAGTGGAAACGTCTTGATCTTCGTCTTTTTCGTTCTCTACTGATTGTATCTCCTATCATCTCGTCGTCTTTCACTCTCCAACGTCCTGACTATATGTATAATATCTTTGATTCTGAATTCTCCAATATACTCGACAATCATCATTTGGTCGGCTTCATCAATTATCCTCGTGTGAATTCACACGAGGATAATTGATGAAGCCGACCAAATGATGATACTCGCTCGTGTATGCAATTATTTATACTCGACAATATTCTTCCATGCCAATTATTTGCTCCCCACCAAACGTACTATTCACCATGGTTTGACTATGACTGTATGCGTTCAAAGTGTCTTTTACTTCGTTCGTTAACAACCTACCTTCGCTTCCTGAAGCGTTCTTCCACTTCTATTCTAATTGATAAAATTCGTTCTGCCATTTCTATGCTCTTGCGTAGTAAGCCTTTTATCTTTTGGAAAAACAAACTTCTATCTTCTAACTCAAGATCCAAATAGAATACTATTAATACTGTATTGTCGCGTTCTACCTCTGTTAGCACTCTCGATCCACATAAATTTACTGTTTATCTTTAATTGGAGCTCGATTCAATTATCTAGACATGCATTTTCTTCAATATCGTCTTTGCTCGATCTTCCTCTGCCTGAACTCATTCATCTTCTTCATGTATCTGTCGACGAGGTTTCTCGAGTGCTTTTATTTACCTAATAAAACATCTAGTTATCCTCTTACTACTTATATACTAAAATCTGTAGTCATTCAACTTACCCATTTCCTGACCTCAATGTTTAACTTTTCCATTCGTAGTGGTTATTTTCATTCTGGTTGGAAATTCGTCATAGTTCGAAGACTACTCAAGAAGCTTGCCCTTTATGCCTTCCTAATATTGCCGTTTATCTAATCTTCCGATTATTTTCAAACTTCTTTTACGTATTGTGCTGAACCAGGTTAACATACATATCTTCGTCCAAGCTATATCCTCCTTTTCAATCTGCTCTCCGATTTCACCATTCTACCGAGTTGGCCCGCAACAAAGTTCTCTGACTTACGTCTTGCTCGTGATAAAAAACTATGCAGTGTCGTAATTTCCCTTGATCTTTCTTTTGCGTTTGACATTGTTGATCATTCCATCATATTTCATCGCTTTCGCCACAATTATGGCTTTCTTTTGTAACTGTATCCTGGTTGTTTTCTTATCTCTCTAAATGATCTTTCTGTGTATCTTCCAATGCGTCTTTCTCTACCCCTTTCTCGCTTTCCTAAAGGATATGTGCTCGTACCAATTATTTTTTCTCTTCTCTTTAGCGATCTCTCCGGTATTGCATGTGATCATAACTTCTGCATCATGCAATATGCTGATGATAATTCTCCTTTACTCTAATTATCCTGCTCATCTTATCGATGATCTATCCGCCTCTTCTATACATTGTCTTCTCTCCATCTCCGAGCATATTTCCTCGCTTCGTTTGTATCTCAACTATTCCAAGTATAAAATCTTACGGGTTATCCCTTCTTTCCTGTCTTTCCTCCCTCGGTATTTCTTAATTAAACCGTTCTTCCTTCTGCTGATCAACTCACTTTTTTGGGAATCAACTTTAACAACTGTATTTCTTTTAATCCATTCGTTCGCGACAAAGCCCAATCTTACAATCTCCTACTTCGTGATATTCGCCGTGTTAGGAGCTCACTTGATTTAACTGCTGTCACTCGCTTATTTCCAGTCTATTGTTTCCTAAGATCAACTATTGCTTCCGTCTTTTGCTTTCTGTTCTTTTATAGTTTACTATAAAGATAAATATATAAATCAACAAAATATTATTTTAAAAATTTAAACCATTAAGCAGTAAGTCTTGAACATTAATTTAATATTAAATTAATACGATTATCAACTTAGGAAGACAAATGTTGTCTCTTCACAATTATGTCGCTCAATTTTATTTGAAAAAGTTAGCACATTTCCAATTATTAATTCACAATTCAACATTAGAAATATATTCTCACTGTATAATTGCCAAATACTAGTTGGGAAATTATTCAAAAACGAGAATGTGATGATATTATGAATAAATATAAAACATAAAATTAAAACAGAGATAATATCTCATTTTGAATTTATTAAAAAGCATTAAATGAAGCAATTCAATTTATAGTAAAATGAAATTTTGATAATTCGCATTGAAATTGTCTAATTTGGCAACAGTATGCATTTGAATTGCAAAATTATTCGTTAATTGATTTGTCTAGCTTTTTTTGTATGTTATCAAAAGAATCTTTTCCCATATAGTCTATTTGTCCGGTTTCCCATTCTTGTTTACTTGGCTTACTTTCGACAGAGGTACTTTGATATACTGGATGGGCTTGGCTGTAAGGGATCACATGTATGCTTTCAGTTACTTTAACACATTGCATGCACTTTGAGTCAAGTAAAGATTTAACATGAGCATTAAACAACTTCCACCATTCAGAGTAGAAATCCTGTTGTTCGCCTGATACATTTTCTACGCAATTGCTTGCAATATCATAGGTCGTATTCCATGGTTTCATACCGTTAGTAAACTGAATAATACGGACGTTTTCTTTGAACGATCTTAAGGCTGGTTGATATGTATAAAATACATTTGGCGTTACATTGTATGTGAATGGTAAATGCTTGGCTATATCTTCAGTTGACCATTTGCTAAAGAAATTATTAAGAATTACTTGAAAGCTGACATCGACTAAGCATGAACTTTGAGATGCCGTTATGAGCTGTTGATACGTATGCTCACAAGGTCGGTAAACGAATACACCAGCGTTAAAGTGATCAGGCCATTTCGTATCGGAGCTAGCAGATAGTTCTTCTCGGTCAAACAAGTCACACGTATTTTGCAGTACTAGACAAGCGGGATCTAAAAACACACATTTGCTAAATCTCGTCAGCTTCCAACATTGAAGTTTCAGGACAGCATCTCTCAAGTCTAGTCTGTTTTCTAGAAGCGCTTGTACATCAGCGTCTAGCTGTATCTGTTCCACAATATCAAATGCTGAGTTCAAGGCATCAATATAATTTGCACTGATATTGTCAACTAAGCAGGTTACCTTATTTAAGGTACCGGATTGTTTCAATGACTTTGCCAGAACAAGTGCCCCGATAGCTTCATTATCATTTAATGCTACAGTAACGTACGATTGCTGCTCACTGCTGCATGATTGTTCAGCTGACATTTTGAAAGCACTTTATAAATTTTCTGTTTGTATTTTCAAATAGGTCTGCTGCTAATCTTTTCTTGTCTTTCTCTGATATGCGTTCAGTGTAATGTCTAGCTTTTCTCTTTTCCTCGTTTACCCGCTTATCTTTCTTGGAAAATGAACTTAACGTCTAGAATTTATTGTTTACGGAACTCTTTTTTAACACGTCAGTTATTTTTTCCAGTCGAAGAATGGGAGGGAGGGCTACACAGTCGACAACATCGATGACTCTACACGCAATAGAAAAGAATATTTTGATATCAAATAGGTAGTGTCGCAATATTTTTACTTTCTAAATAACAAGCAGGTCCACACAGAAAATCCCTGTTTTGCGTGTTTGTTCTTTGTTTGCCTGTATTTTATAAATCTATCTCCCTAGATTCGTATATAAGAATATTAATGAAGGTAAGATATACAACCAAAAGCTCTAAATAAAAACAAAACACTTATCCTTCTCGGAATTAGTTGTGATGGTGACGATGCTACTCGAAATACAGATAGTAATCGAACTCTTATTTTTAAGAGATGATCTTTTTAGCAGTTATATTATGTTAGTTGATAAGACAATTGTTTCACCGTGTCCTCAATACACATTCTCTGTATTTTTGTACTACATATGTTACTGTCTTGAAAAATCATTCGTACTCTTATTTTTTCTATTTACACACTTCTACGTCGTAGATTTCAAACACATTTAGAATAACATATCCCGATAGTTTTTTTTTCGGATGTTATGCACAGTTTTACATTTCCAAACTTCCAAGGGCAAAACGTCCCGGCCAAACTGAAAAATTTAATTGCAACACTATTCTCTATGCATACTATAAAATTGACTCATTTTTACATTTTGCCTATAGTGATTTTGCCTATAATTGATATTTCCAATTTATAAAAACAACAAATGATATTTTTATTACGATTTTTACCAAACTTTTTTACAAAATTCATTAAATAATTACAAGTTTACTGTTGATCGAAAAAACGACAATTGTGCAAAATTAAGGTAATGTGCAGAACATCGATGACATTAGCATTTTCAACCTTGGTAATTTGCATTACCGTTAAAATTAAAGTATAAACTTAAAATAAAGGATTTATTATATAAACTTACCGCATTTTAGTGATCAAACTGGTTATCTGTACATTCTCAAACTAGTCATATTTGGAATTAAAATCCCATCACCTGATTCCATTATTTTTGCATTCTCGCAACTGTTAATTAATGAGTTAAAGAAATTAAATTATTATTACTAGATTAATATTACTAGATTACTATAAGATTAATATTACTAGATGAATATTATTATTAAATAAGCGTAGTTATGGCCAAGTCTGCTAGATTACTAGATTATTATCACATTAAAAAAGTTTAAAATCTAAAGTAAATACATTTCTACTACAATCTTCGACGACAACCAACGACAACCTTCGACGACATCCGCTCGCTACTTACAACTAACGCGAACTACTTACAACTAACGACTCGCAGACTAACGGAGTTTAAACATTCTTGATTATAACTAACTAATTAACATTTTATTATAGCAAAGAGAAAGCTAACTAAAAATGTCGGCCAGCAACTCAAGTCCGTCAAGGAAGCTCACATCGAAAAGCAAATCGGATGCGACAACAAGAACTGCAATGTTTGGACTCACGTTGCCATTCCTTTCACTGACGAGGACAACGTTTTAAATCGGAATTTCCTCTGCGGCTTCTGTTGTGCTGCCCTCGTAGGTAAGCTAATGAAGAATGACCACTCAAACGGTGGAGACGTTCTGAACGCTAACAAAACAGATTTGTGCTCAATAAATAAACTTGATATCTCTCAGTCGACTCAGACCGCTGTTATACATGAAACATCAACATATCTTCCAATCTATCGTCGTCATCCGTTTGCTTACTAACTCCTTCGTCATCTATGAAACCCGTTCTTGAAACTTCTCTCACACACACTCCTCCTTTAACTACGGATAAAACTTCCCATAATCTTCATCTTCCTAACAATGCAAACAGTAAAGGCCTTCATCTCGTACCTCATTTTTCCTATTCATCCCCACATCTAAATACATCTCATACTTTTTTCTTCTCTTCACGTACTCCTTACTCTACCTCCGCCGTATCACTTCTTAATAATTTACATCCTTCTGTCAAAATTATCTCCAGTAACATCTCCGTTCAACCTATTCAACAATCCACTTCTGTCACACATGCTCCAACCGTATCACCTATCAATAATTTACATCCTTCCGTCAAAATCATCTCCAGTAACATCTCCGATCAACCGATTCAACACTCCACTCCTGTCACACATGCTCCAAACTATCTTAAATCTTCACTTAGCACCCCTGTAATTCCCACGTTTAGCTGCTCTTCTGCCTCTACTACTACCAGGTCTGTCCGTCCACCACTACGTAATCGTTTTCCTTCGCGCGATCGATGCATTATCATATCTAATTTAAAGGTTTCCGAATCTGCTTCTCCTGAATGTCGCCTCGATGATGATGTATCTGCTTTCAGGTCTATTCTAGCAACCATTCTTCCTGATAATAATCCATCCCTCTTCAATAATATCGCTCATGTATCTTTGATCCGTTTAAACAAATCCACTAAATCCAATCATCTGTCCTCCACTCCAAAAAATCGTTTGCCGACATTGTTCACATGCATCCTTTGTACTTTCCCAACGTTTTAAACTTCTTACCACTTCGTCTACTAGTCGTATCTTTCCTGACCGCTCCCCTTCTGATATTGCCCAGCTCAATTTAGCTCGCATTGAGAAACATCGACGTGAAACAAAAGTCATCCTTATCTATATGTCAAATCAATGGAAATTTTCACGTTGTGCACACAAGGCCAAAAATTCGATGGCGACCCATTTCTCCCCCTTGTCTTCTTCGCTAGTCGATCTCGCTCCTAAGCATACTTTTCGTCTTAGTATATTCAACACTCGTTCCATTCTTCATAAAGCTGATATGCTCCTTGATATCTTCGATCAATTATCTATCGATATTCTCTGCATTACCGAATCCTGACATTGTGACTCCGACGATCTTGCTATTCGTCGTCTACGTCGCTCTAGTTGTTCTCTAGTTGAATCAGCTCGTCCAATTGCCTCTCATGCATCTACTGCTTTTAACCATGGCGGTATTGTTGCCATTGCTCGTCACCCAATGTCTTTACGTAAAATTAACGTTAACATCCGTTACACCTCGTTCAAATTACTCATATGCAGATTATCAACTCATTTCCCTCTGGAACTTGTGATTGTATACCGTCCAGGTTCAGTTGCCCCCTCACGTATCTTCTTTAACGACCTTGCAGATCTTATGTCTCACTGTTCATTGTCTTATACTCCTTTTGTTCTCGGTGACTTTAACATTCGTCTTGATCGCCCGGCTGACTCTGACTCTATCACTTTAACTAATTTTTTTTCTGATTTTAACTATAAATTACTTTCAACAAGCCCAACTCATATTCTCGGCGGTGCTCTCGACATCATTGCTGTCCCTATCTGCTTCAATGACTATACTTCCTTGTCAATTACTGATCCCGGTTTGTCCGATCATTTCCTTGTCACTCTTACTCTTACTCGTCCCCATCCTCCTTCTCCGCCTCCACCATTATCCACACCAAGTCGACCCTGGAAACTTCTCGATATCCCTATTCTCTGCACAGCCTTACTCAATTCTTCACTCTTTTCACTTCCTCTTAACTATCTATCTCCCGATGATAGACAGGCAATTTCTACTGAAATTGCCTGTCTTAAAGTTTATAAGACTTACTCATATCTCGCGATCATAAATTATGTAGTGTCATAGTTTCTCTTGATCTATTGTCTGCTTTTGACATCGTCGATCACTCGATTCTTCTCCATCGCCTTCGTCATGATTATGGCTTCTCTTTACCCACTGTATCATGGTTTTCTTCATATCTATCAAACCGTACATTTCGCGTCTATTCTAACTCTTCTCTCTCCCATCCTTCATCCATCCCGACCGGTGTTCCACAAGGCTTCGTATTAGGCCCTATGCGTTTCTCTCTTCTTCTCGGCGACTTGTCTTCGATTTCTCATAAATTTAACTTCCAT
This sequence comes from Pomphorhynchus laevis, assembly GCA_012934845.2. Classification (NCBI taxonomy): domain Eukaryota; kingdom Metazoa; phylum Acanthocephala; class Palaeacanthocephala; order Echinorhynchida; family Pomphorhynchidae; genus Pomphorhynchus; species Pomphorhynchus laevis. The sequence goes on from WNNJ02002522.1 coordinate 17,453, forward strand.
GTTATGCAATATGCTGATGACATTCTCATCTATGCTCACGCACCTGCTTATCGTATTCATGATCTTAGTGTTTCTGTTTCCAGCTGTCTTGTCTCAATTTCCAATCATCTTTCTTCCCTTCGCCTTTCTCTGAATCCTGATAAATCTAAAATTATGTGGATCCTACCTCGACGCTTCGGCGTAGAACCTCCTTCCGTATCATTAAATTCTACAATTCTTCATATCGTTGATAATCTCGTTTTCCTAGGCTTTCATTTCGACAACCGACTTTCACTTAAACCTTTCGTTAGTGATAAAGTACACTCATCTACCTTGATACTCCGCAATCTCCGTCAAGTTCGTAGATTGATCGATTTCCCTTCTTGTATGACTCTCATATCTTCTCTTCTTTTCTCAAGACTTGATTACTATCTTAGTCTATTTATAACTCACCTAAATCCACTCTTCTTCCTTTACAACTCATCATCAACGCTGCCGTCCGAGTTCTCATCCGTCTTCGTCGTTGTGATCATACATCCCACTATCTTGTTTCTCTCGATTGACCTACCATTTATTGTCGTGTTCAAATTCGTATTCTTATCATTGCTTTTCGCCTTATAACTTCTAATACCCTTTCATTTCTCATCCTTCCTTTTCTCGACAATTCTCGTACTGTGTATTGTGCTCTGCGTTTCCGTAATTCCATTCTTTTATGTCCCAAACTACTCTACCTCTTTTTGCTTCCGCTCCTTCGTTGTGGCTGCTCCTCTCTTGTGGAATCAACTGCCTATTCATATTCGCCAATCAACATCTATGCCGTGCTTCAAACGCCAAATCCAATTCCATTTCAACAATTAACTAATTATCTGTGACTTTTGATGTTCTTTTTTTTGTTTGTTAGTGGTCATGTAAGCGTGCATTTTGCACGCATTTGCCACGTTAAATAAATTATTGTATTATTATTACTAAAAGATTACTAGATTACTAGAAGATTACTATAAGATTAATATTATACTATATTACTAGATTACTATAAGATTAAGATTACTAGATTAATATTACTATTAAATAAGCGTAGTTATGGCCAAGTCTGCGTCGATGTGCATCAGTGCGGCACGCTCAACAAGAGGTTATCCTGCTCGCGCTGGTATTGGACAAACTGTGTACCCGTAGTATAACGAAATGTGACAGATCCGCAATCAATCGTCCAATGTGACGAAAACTTATATCACCTAAAAAATAAATTTTAATTTAATATTTCGGACCCATTTGCGGGTAACCTTATATTGTGTATATAATAAATCTCTTCAAAAAAAGATTAATATTACTAGATTGACGTTAAAAAAGTCTTGATTATAAATTCTTACAATAAATAACATACAATCGTGAACTTAAACACACAATACCTACACTCGCAAGTTACACTGAACAATCCAAGCAACGAGTCAATAAGTCATTACATACAGTTGCATTACCGTAAGCGAATATCTGCAACGACTAATTCCCATCGGTGGAGTTAACAATTCTAAACGCACTACAACGAGCCGTGCTAGTTCGGGTTCTCACAAGAACTCCAAGTTACATTCAAAACAATGCCAAGAGGTAAGCCCAGCAGCGTGCGCAAATGTTGCGTGTGTAACGGTCCAGTTGCCAAGTGCAAGGGTTGTTAATACACAAAGCAGGGATGTTCCTGTGTGAATTGCTCAGCCTCTTGTTGTTCGAACAGATCGATCAAGCGTAATGGGCTTCAAAATCAGAATTTTGGCATTCCTCTCGTTCATAATTGCACTAGCACTACGCCTATTCCGTTGGGTGACCTATCAAGGAGAAAATGAAACTCATGCCGTGATGGGTCAAGTCTGAGCTTTAATGATTTTGATGACGCTATTATTGTCGCTTACAATAAACGTCCAAGTGGTCGCCAAACCTCTATGTTTTACCGTTGTGCAATGCAAGTAAAGAATTTATAACAATATTGGCAGATTTCTATTCGACGGCTGCTTCTTCCATTAATGATTTAAGGCAGATACTAATGACAGCCGTGAATTTCTCTCAAGTCATTTCGCAAATAACTCCCACGTCAACGACATCGATTTGTAGATCCAATATTAGTAGTTGAATGTCCTTGTGGAGAGATCGTCGATTGAATGATTTATTGTGTGAAGCTCGTATATTGCAACGCGAGAGGGCGCTCCGTTCTCCTAGGCAGAATAGAAACAAAAGTTGGGTGTCAACATTCTGCAGGTTGATGTCACAGGGCAAGACACAGTTAGCCATGAAAGTTCTGGCCGACCCATTGAGTGAGTTTCGGATTTTGTCGCCAAATGAGATGGTGGAGGATAAAGCTGTAAAGAAAAAACTGATTGAATTCCATCCCAGTAATAGGTTAATCAATGACGAGGCAGTGTTGAAAGCCTTTTTGACCAATACCGTTGAACATCATCCAGTGCGTTTCTCTGGAATAACGCCATTGGACGTCGTCAAAACTGCCTGTAGAACTAGAGGTGCTGCCGGCCCATCAGGTATGGATGCCTCTATGTGGCTTAGAATGCTCGAATCTTTTGGCGATATTTCTAAAAAGTTAGCTTCAAGTTAGCTAAGTTTGCGATATCTATTGCATCCAACAAGTACAACAAAAATGATTTTGAAGCCTTTACGGCCAGCAGTCTAATACCACTTGACAAAAACCCGGGAATTCGCCCTATTGGAATCGGTGATGTTTCACGTAGAATATTTGGAAAGATCATAACTAGAAGAATTTTGTTAGATGTGCAGAAGACTACTTCTAGCTGCAGGAAAAAAATGCGGTGTGGAAACAGCCATACATTCACTTAAAGACCTTTTCAACGCTGGAGTATCGTCTTGCATATTGCAGTTGGATGCAAAGAATGCATTTAATTTGACAAATCGAAAAATCGCTCTTAAAAACATAGAGTATGTTTGTCCTGCTTTGACGACGATTCTTACGAACATGTACAGCAGCAACCTTCTACTCTGGCTTGGTGATGATGAGTTACAATCTTGCGAAGGCTTTACACAAGGCGACCCACTGGCGATGATTGTCTTCAGTGTGTCATCTATCCCGTTGATCCAGGGAATTGAAATTGAAATTCCTGGTGTGCAGCAGAAGTGGTTTGCGGATGACGCCCATTTCGTGGGAAGTGCTGATGAGCTACTCAAAGTGTGGAACTTAATACGCAATATAGGCTCACAATATGGTTATTTTTTGAACGAAAATAATTGCCGATTGCTGGTGCACAAAGGTTGTCACTGGGGACTTTCACGGTTATTCGCTGAATCAATCTTACATGTTGTGGATGACGGGCTACCAGTTTTAGGATCTGTAATTGGAACGGAGGAATACGTATCCGAGTTTGTGTCCAGTAAGACAGCTAAGTGAATTTCAATGATCTTGAACCTAACTCAAGTTGCCAAGGAGAGTCTGCATATTGCATTTACTGCACTTACTCAATCTTTGCAGTTTAGATGGAATTTTCTCTGGCGTACATGCACGTTGAATGATTCTCACCTGGAGTGCATTTCAAATGCTTTATGTAGAAATCTGATTCCTGCCATTCTGGGCACTGAGATGGACGAAAGGCTCGAAAACATTATTCAGCTTCCTTTCCGATTTGGAAATCTTGGTATTGCATTTCCTCATTGAAATACGGAAGTAGAGTATAATTGTTCGCGAGAAATGTGTAGACCTTTGTAGGAAGGCGACACATGTGAAAACCTTATGCGGGCTCAGGAGGTTATAGCATCACGCTTACGGAGTGAGAGTGAGGTGATTCATTGGTTAAACTTGTCAGCTGCCTAATTAATGTGTGAACCGGGATCCGTCATATTGGATTACTCCGCGTGAAAAGGCGCTTTGACATGGCTTTCGGCTAAACCCATCGTAAATCAGGACCAGCTTTTAAATAAGCAGCAATTCCAAGATGCCGTGGCAGTGAGGTACGGTTCTCGACCGACAGACGCACCATCACATTGTTCATGCGGACAGAATTTCGATGTTACGCATTCATTGGCTTGCCAAACTGGTAGTATGCCGCCGACAGTTCGTCATAATGTTATTCGTGATACTTTGGCAAATGAATTGTCATACGTGTGTAGCAATATTTCGATCGAGCCCGGCCTCCAGCCAGTTCCAAATGTACTTATTTTTGAGGCTCAAATCACATCTACAGATATAGGAGCGCGTCTCGATATTGGTTGCAGCGGTCTTTCAGGTGATAGAACGGAGCGGTCTTTATTGGACATTTGCATATTTAGTCACCTTGCTCCATCCTATTCATCAAAACCAATCTCGAATCATTTCCGTTATCACGAGCAGCGGAAAATTGCAAGATACGGCGAAAGAGTGTCGAGAATGGAGAATGCTGTTTTCATTCCTGTGATTGTTGCAACAAATGGTGGAATGGGTCCATCCGTGTCCGTCCTTTTGAAACGAATTGCGATGCTATCTTCTTTGCGCCGGGACTTGACTACAACGAGAGTATTCGTTCTATTAAGACTAAAATCGGTTTCGCCCTCGCTAAGATGACTTTTGCCTGCATTCGGGGTAATCGTTCCTGACGAGGGCATCCATTTCGACGTTGGACTGCATCGTAATCTTTTGTGTTTATCTAATAATATTATTAATTTTATTACTGGGCCCATTTGCGGGTAACCGTGAAATGTGTAATTTTCGAATAATAAAAAAATATTAATACCCTTTAAAAAATTACTAGATTAATATTAAATTAATACGATTATCAACTTAGGAAGACAAATGTTGTCTCTTCACAATTATGTCGCTCAATTTTATTTGAAAAAGTTAGCACATTTCTAATTATTAATTCACAATTCAACATTAGAAATATATTCTCACTGTATAATTATATTCTCGGTAAATGTATATATTCTCGGTAAATTCGACAAAGACGAAAATTATTAAGTTTCGACGAGGTGGCCGCATTTCTTGCTACTGATAAGTTTTTCTTCGACAACAAGGAAATTGACATTGTGAATGAATTCAAGTTTCTCGGATTGACTGTAACAACAAAGTGGTCATTTAACGCACATCTTGAGAATCAACTTTGCAAAATTCTTATAAAGATGTCTAAATCTAGAGAACTTCCAATGCTCTCTATTAATGGCGCCTTAAAGTACTTCAAGGTAAAGCTACAGCCTATTGTAGAATATGGTCTATCAGCGATATGGAATGATCTCAAAAACGAAATTTCGCTCAGGTAGCCATGTGCGGATCGCGGTCTTAAAGCAAATTCTAGGAGTATCTTCAAAAGTTTAATCAACGACCGTCGGAATTCTTACCAATACCTTACCTCTGTCAGTAGAATTAATGATGACGCGAAATAATGCAAGCACAGAAATTTTCAAATCCATCAACAAAAGCTGTTAATTAAGTATAATGACACAGACAAAGAGATTCTAAATACTCCAGCAATGACTCAATCACAATGGTTAGGACTAAGATAGAGCAAGCGTCCGCTGATAATTCGTGCAAGTGTACATGGCTACCATGATAAATTCTGTAAATTCCAAGTAAATTGTCACCAGCGCACTGCATCATGTATATGTCGTTACTGTCTAAAAAGTTGTTCATCGCTTCTGCACGTCTTCAATTGTAGCTTTATTTCTAAAATGCCACTCTCACAAGTTGACAAGTTGTAATAACTTTCTTATTTGCTATATTTAATTTGGCTTAGGTATCTTATTCCAGAGAACCAATTTTTGGATTTGTATATTTGTAATTTTCTTTTTCTCAAACGCCAAGAGGCGGCAATGGGTAATAAATCTTCTCAGATTATTATTACTAGAATGTCAGCGAGCGTGGCTCAATAGACACCCTCACAATTTAAAATATAAAAAAGAAACTAACAACAAAGTAATTAAAAATTAGTCAGTTTCTTCAAAGTAGATACAAATCCACGTCTGTTAGTTTGCTTCACCACTTCCGTACGAAATAGACTTCTAGCCGGATTCTCAGGATTGCTCATCGCCCGCCACACTACAACTAGGTCATTTAGTGCTCGAAGTGAAGATAATGAGGGCATATAGAGGCGTGTTAACCGTTCCTTATAAGTAAAGTTATGAAGGCCCGCTACCCGTCTAGAAGAATCTCGCTATACCTGTTTAATACGAAATTCTTCCGATTTGTTAACTGGGTATGATGCTGGAGAACAATAGTTAAGAACACTTGAACAGAGAGTAGTGAATAAAAGTTTAAATGACTCAATTTATAATTTACTAAAACATCTGGAAATCATACCGGAAATTCGAGTTGCTCTAGCACATACTTGCTCCGTATCTATCCTAGTGCCTAGATCATCCGAAACAACGACGCCCAAGTCTATATTGACGAACCATAGGAATTGGTTGTAAGTTAATTGAGTAGCTGATTGTCGAAAACTTATTCCCTATATGCATGTATGCACATTTTGTCACATTAATACTTAAACAGTTCTCAGCTGTCCAATACGTCAATATATCGAGATCAGACTGTAACATTTGTCGGTCAAGGTCATTAACAACACAGCGATATATCTTAAGATCATCGGCGTACAACAACGTTTTTGACAGCAGTAATGATGGAAGTTCGTTAATATATATATTAAATAAAATTGGTCCTAAAATCGATCCTTGTGGTACACCACCACATATAGAAGTCTAATCCGACAAAGTCCCACTTACTCTGACTGCTGCAGTTCTATCTAATAAATACGCACGAATCCAATTAACAATTATAGAATCAAAACCAAGTCCTATAAGTTTGCCAATAAGTATATTATGATTGATTGTATCAAAAGCACGCGAGAAGTCCACGAATACCACGTCGGTGTCGACATCGGCATCAAAAGCACTGTACCAATGATCTCTAGCAATTAGAAGATTTGAACATGTTGATCTACTCGAACGGAATCCATGTTGGGCAGGATGTAAAAGGTTATTTATCGAAACATGGCGGTTGATGTGAAACAAAATCAAACGCTCTAGTACCATACAGCAAATACATGTCAAACTATTGGTCTAAAATTGCTGACGCATGACCTATCACCTTTTTTATACGGGCAAGCTATCGATTTTAGCCAGTCGAGGGGAATCTTTGATTTGGAATAATATTTAATTTTACACAATTTTTCTGTTTCGAATTGTCTTAGAATCGAAACTCATATTTTATATCTTTTTATTTTGTTTGTAAATAATAAGTTGTAATAATTACGTCCGTGGTAATCAAATTTCTCGAATCGTCTCGAGAAATCTCTAGAGTGTTTTTCTATTTTTGATAGGGATAATAGCATTGATGTAATGGATCCACAATTAGTTGATCATAAGAAGTATTGGCAATTACAGGTGTCACTGTATATGGTAAAATGTCCATTGTCTTCGTTTTTTGCCAATTACTTTTTAAATTCACTACTCTAAATAGTTTACGCAAACAGAATGATCATAAAAATACCATTTAACTTAGTTATCATATTATGATGTGACAGCTTAAGCACTTGTTGCTTAAATAGAAATTCATAGTTTTGAACACATTGTTAAGTTTTCCTTAAGACAGATTTTTTTCACATGTACAATAAACAATTACGCAACTCACATTGAAAATATTTTTCTCGTTGAAAATATTTTTCACATATTGTTTGTAATTATTTTAGTAAAATTACTTCAAATTATTAAACATTATATTTTAATAATTAATTAGAATAATATAAATATTATCACTTAATTAAATATTATAATATTAGAATATAATAAAAATACTATAGATAATGTGCTGTTTCGCCAGACAGCTGAATTCCTTACTAGTTTTGAAAAATCAAATTTGTTATTAATTTAACAGTTTCAACGTAATTGATATAAATTAAATTTTTGATGTTTTTAATTTGATACGTTTAACATTTTGAATTTTTATGATAAATTTCTAAATTGTTGTGGTGAATTTTAAAAATAAAGTGTTTAGTTTGTACTTTGTTATCTCAAACGTTTCAATGTTAAGCGTGTAAATATGACTCAAAAAAGGAAACAAAGAAGGCACACTTTAAATAAACCACTCCTTTCATAAAATATTACGTTCGTCATAAAACACGGCTATAACTATAAAGCGATACAACTTTAAACGCGTATCTGCAATTAGGTAGTATAAATTTTTAAATAATTGTCCTTTATCGTTAAATTTAAAGGTATTAATATTTTCAAAAGCTTATTACTACTTTGATAAACTAGCAAACGCTAAATCGAGAAAATCCACTTTCAAGTTTGAATTATATCACAGTCATTATTTGATAATAATGCTGGTATCACCATTATTTACTGCTTGTAAATAAGCAATAAATAATGTTTACCGATCATTATAGTATATAATGATCGGTAAACGATAGTAGTCTGTCAGTAATAAATTGTTAATCATTAATTTTACAACATCAACCATTAAGTGATTCAATTACTACAATAGCGTTATATTTTCGTTAAATCATTTTATTTATTTAATTTATTAATAAAATTAATTTAACGAGTGAGACCATTCCGCGTGAATTTCTTGTAAAACATGTAAGCCAGACGCGAAAGAATGACGAATGCCGTTTCGTCATACAATGACTCATCAGTGCCAGATCCCTCTCACTACTTGATGCAGAAGAAGACTGTCCTCCTCTGTATCAAGGACATATATAAATAAAAATATTATATTTTATTATAATAAAATTAAGTTTTGTAAGAAATTAAATATATTAATCAATTCCCAAATGAGCATTTCAAATTACATTTTGCTCAGATACTATATTTTCGTATTCCCTATACTAATGTGTGTGACCAAGTATAAAGTTAGTGATCGCAGGTAAAAAATGAGGATATAAAGGAAAACGGTGGAGGTCAGAAATACATATGATTGCATTATAGTGACAACAGATTTGTGTCGTCGTTATAAATTTATAAAAATACCAAGATATCACAATGATTTCTTTCAAGTTTGAATTATAACACATTCATTATTTGATAATAATGGTATTATCATTATTTATTGCTTGTATATAATGTTTGAACATAAGGAGATCCATAGATGCACATGGCATCAGGATTCTCTCAGTCAAAGATCAATGATCGATTTTGTAATCGTTTCATCTGATCTGCGACGTTATGTTCTGGGTACTCGTGTGAAGAGAGCGACTGAGCTGTCAACCGATCACTACCTTGTATTTAGTAAACTTCGATGGCAGGACCGGATGCTAGACAAGCCTGTTCAGCCCAAACGTTGGGTGAGGGCGCGCTGGGAGCGTCTAGCAAAGGTTTCTGTCAAAGAACGTTTTTCAGCAACATTTGGGAAAACTTCTCTTGGTTGCCAGAAAATGTGAAGAACATTCATCAGGAATGAAAGATGTTCAGATCCTCGCTTGTCAAAGCAACTGTGAAAAGTTGTGGCTCGAAGGCATTAGGTGCTTGTCGCGGAGAAAATACTCGAACTGCTTGGTGGACACCAACAGTTAGAGATTTTGCCAAACGGAAGAAGCTGGCTTATAAGGCAACTTCGCCAGATAAATTAGTGAAAGCTTTATACAAGTACCGAAGGGCAAATAGAGTTTCAGCTCGAGCAGTTACCGAAGTTTAGAAGGCGGATTTGGATAAGTTTGGAGAGCACTAAGAACTTGATTATAGGTAGGCTGCGAAGATATTCTGGAAGACAATCATGAACCTTTGTGTTAGAAAGCAGAAATCTCCTCAAATTGTCTATGACAAGAGATGATCTATGCTGACAGACATTGAATAAATTCTTTGTTGTTGGAAATATCATTATATGAGTCTCCTTAATCCGATGGATGTGCCTTCTCTTGTAGAAATGGAGCCTTAAGTACCAACGGAAGGGCTTATCTCTTTAGAAGAGGTCATTGCTGTTGTTAAGAAACTTTGTAATGGCAAGTCTTCTAAAGTAGACGGGATTCGACCTGAAGCTTTAAAGACTTTTGACGTTGTTGACATGAAGTGGCTAACACAGATCTTCAACATTGCATTGAAGTCGGGCTAGGTTCCGAGTGAGTAGCGAATTGGGGTGGTGGTACCGATCTTTAAGGAAGGTGACCGAAGAGTGTGTTACAATTATCGGGACATCACTTTTTTAAGCCAAACTGGTAAGCTATTTGCTAGGATACTTGAGTTAATGATACGGCCCATAATTGAGGGACAGTTGCAAGATAAACAATGCGGCTTACGTCCAGGTCGTGGAACTACGGATCAGCTCTTTACTCTCTCAACTATCCTTGAATAGTCTTGGGAGTTCACTCAACCTGTTTAGATGTGCTTTGTAGATTTGGAGAAGGCGTTCGACCGAGTTCCGCGAGAGAAGTTGTGGGAGGTACTAAGGGAATATGGAGTACCACACTATCTTCGAGTAGCTGTGGCTTCTCTGTATGAACATAGTATGAGTTGTTCGTGTTCTAGGTAGGAAGTCTGAATCATTTACAGTAGGCGTTAAGCTACGTCAGGGTTGTCCTTTGTCTACAATTTTGTTTCTTGTTTACATGGACAAAATTTCGAGACGGGCTGCGCTGACGGATGTCGGTCTACAGTTCGTTTCCATTAGAATACCATCTCTGCTATAGGCAGATGACGTTGTCTTGTTGGCTTCTTGTCTTGAGGACTGAGTGCTTCTGTAATTGATATCACAATAATAAAAACACAATTTACGAGACATTTTAAATCTATCTTTAAAGCACATTTTATAAGAGATTATAATCGTTTATAACTTGATTAATGAAATCACTTATAAAATATATACATTTTAGTATTTAGTTTGATGTAATAAAACTTATATTTATGAATTTGAAATTGTATTGTAATGCATTCCAAATGTTCTGGTTAAGAAATTTATACTTTAAATTTAAATTTTAAATACATAAAATAGCATCTAAGAATATAGTTTGCCATAAATCAGTTAAAAACATATTTATAACTTAAGGATTAAAGATATTAACTTAAGGAAATAACTTAACATGTCGAATATGGTAGTCATTTTTAGTATATAACAACGTCTATATGTAAAAATAAAGGAGCAAATAAGCAACAATTCAGATTTGAAAAATTAGGAATATCTTTACCTGAAGTTGATAGTACAGACGTTTCTTAAATTTATTACCTTCAGTAGTGGAGTATTATGTTGAAATAGCGAATCTATACTCGAGTGGATTCTACTTTCATCGTGTTATTGCAAAATGAAAAGTTTAGAATTTGGCAACATATTAATGTGGAAGATGTTTGCTCGTTAGATTAACTACGGATAATCAAATACTTATTATCTACTTATCATCTAAATGTTAATTTAGTTGTATGCGTAAAAATTGAATTTGATAAACGATAAATAAAATCTAAAAATTATTTTTGTGATGTGCAGTAAACAAACTAAGATTCGCCAAAGAGGCTTTATTGAACAATCTATAAAAAGGTCAAATAATTATAAGTCATACAACATTTATGTCAATCTTCCTACATCAGATAATCTTCAAGGTACGCTGGAGCTCGTCGTCTTCTATAAGAGGTTCGTAATTTATCAGCACCTTGTTTTGAACACTTTGCTTCGTCGATTCCTTTTGTTTGATGTGCATCCGCATAGTTCGTTGTATTCTGATTATTTACACTCGAAGAGCTGGGTACAAAAGTAGTGTTTGTATAGGAGTGCGAAGAACGATCTACTTTTACGTCTGGTATCTCAACGACCTCATCACAAGATTTTGTATCGTTATTTGTAATTTGGGTATGAGTCGTACTAGTATTAGTAGCCTTAAGTAAATGCTGATCGAATTCCGATTTAATAGTCTTGCTTACGATGGGATCATCATTATATAAGCTAGTATCATTTGTCGGCATGGGAGGTAAGTGCTTTGTTGATATTTCTGTAATTCGTCCGTCTTTTAATCTCACAATCGCATATTTATGATTTGATTCCATAAGATACGCTTCTTGCACAGGTAGTTCGTATTTACTTCCGGTAGCGAACCTTTTGACTAGTACAGGTCCTGAAGATGTTAGCCAATCAGGCATTGTGACTTCAAAACATGATCGTCGTGCATGGTGAAACATACGTTTATGCGGTGTAGAATTGGTGCTTGTACAAAGTAATGAGCGTAATGAATTCAGGGATCGTCCTAAAGCGTCGTGCCATTTGTTTATTTGCAAATTATTTTCTTTCAATACCAACTCTACGGTTTTCAATATAATGTGATTATACCGTTCGCACTGCCCATTGCCGCTAGGGTTATAAGGAGTTGTATGACTCGATGTGATATTGTTGCTACTTAGAAACAATTTGTACTCATTTGAACAGAATGCAGAACATCGGTTAGAGTGTATGGACGAGGGTGTACCGAAGCTGTAAAATATCTGCTTGAGATACTTAATAGCCGTTAGTGACGACGTATCTGGGCATGGGAAGGTCCAAGGATAACGCGAATACTCGTCGATCACAGTAAACATGAATTTGTTCTGGCAACACTCTGGAAAGGGTCCTTTAAAGTCAATCGATAAGCGGTCAAATGGATGTAAAGATTTAATAAGGGATGCTTGTGGATGCTTGTAAAATCTAGGTTTCACTACTGTGCAAGTTCGACAGGAATCAATAACTGAACGCACGTTGGATATTGAGAATGGTAGATTATGAGAGCGTATGTAATGCCACATTCTCGTCTCGCCAGGATGACATAACAGTTTATGTAACTTGAATATTTCCGAAGATCTTCGATTACTCAGAGCACAAACTATGCGGGAGAATGTGTCCGCAACAACGTTCATCGGACCTGGCCTGTATTCGATATCGACATGAAATTCGGATAAATCCAACGTAATATTTTGTCATTTTTGATTTGACCTTTACCTTTCGATGAAAATATGTAGGCAATAGATCGTTGGTCTGTAATGATTTTGAAGAGTCTGCTAGCGAGGTAATGGCGCCAGTATCTAACAGCTTCAACGATATCTAGGGCTTCTAGCTCAACTGCGGCTTGGAGCTTTTCAGATTTCGAAAGGACTAACGAAAAGAAAGCGACTGATCGTCCGTCTTGACTGGGAGTTGCCGAGATTGCTAGTTTCGATGCATCGGTTTCGACGACAAGTAGTTTATCATCTTCAATCTGTTTCTTGCATGCAACAGACAAGGCTTATTTTATGTCTTTAAATGATTTGGAAGCTTCTTGGGATAGCGGAAATGTTGTGGTGTCGGCAAATGGACGTATTTTATCCGAAAATCGACTAATCCATTGGGAATAATAGGTAAACATACCTAAAATACTAGCTTTTTCGCACAAGGAAGTAGGTGGTGACATACTCAACAAAGGACTCACTCGCTTTGTATCAGGTTTGAGAATACCATCGGTAATGAGATAGCCGAGCACACAAATAGAATTACTGCAATGAACAGTTTTCTCGGGATTTGTAGTTAATCTGTATTTATACAATGTCTTCAAAAACACGCTAAGGTTCTCATTATGATGATCCATTGTGTTTTTCACGCTACCACAACGTCGTCTAAATAAGAGAATTCACCGACTAGCTTCTCCTTGTCGATTATTGAATTCATAGTTCGTTGGAAGGCTTCAACGCCGTCTGTCAAACCAAAAGGTATGTACTTGTATTGAAATAGTCGACCGGCGGCCTCATATGTTGTGAACTCTTTTTCAGAATCGAGTAGTGGCATTTGATTATAAGTATCTTTCAAATCAAAGCTGCTGAAAAATCTATACCTGACGATTTTTTCTACAAAATCATCTGTCCTTGGCAACGGGTAAGCGTCCACTATGGTATATTTGTTTATAGTCTGGGAGTAATCGATGACTAATCTACGCTTACCTGATTTATGAGTAACAATCAACACCTGTGCTCTCCAAGGAGAATGACTAGGTTCTATGATTCCTTTATCGAGCAAATGTTTGATTTGACACCTTATAAAATTTTCTTGATCTGGTGTGCGTCTACGAGATTTGGTTTGGATAGGTTTGCAATCGTCACTAAGTAGTGCAAATAAGCGAAGTAATGGAATCGCTTATGTAGATGACTGTAAGTTTGCTAGCAATAATGTTTTAATTGATTCTCCGAATTCGATGTTGAGATTTTGGAATCGTTGTAAAAAGGGATGACCGAGAATCAAGTCGGAGCATATGTTCTTAATGACGTAAATTTTGACGTTTTGAATGAGTTGACTATCGTATTGAATATCCGTCCTGCATATGTTTAGCAATTTGGTACTGTAATCTTCTGACGCCATATGAACGGTTTCGTTACATGGAAAAGTAAGTAGTTTGCATTAAGTAAGTGCTTTGTCAGAAATGAAATTAGCGGCACTACCTGTATCAACGAGTGCTCTTAGTGTTATATTTCCAATTTTGATGTTGATTGTTGTTTTCTGCGAAAGGATTATAAACAGTGTTGCAAGATATGGCGGATATTTGAAGGTCGCTAAGCTGTTTTGGTTGTTTGCGTGACTGACATACTTTTGAAAAGTGGCTTTGCTTCGCGCAATTATGACAGTTGAGCAATCTGACTGAACAATCAGATCGTGGATGCCGATTTCCACCGCAGAAGAAACATTTTGTTCGGTTATTAACGACGATGGATCTGGCTACATCAATTTTTTGACTCTCTTCTTCATGATTGCAATTTGACAGATAAAAACGATTCGTAAATGTTACGGTCTTCGTAATTTTTTGAATGTGTTTCAGCTTGTTCTAAACTTCGTGCGACGTCTTAAGTTTCTTTTAACGTCAATTCTTTGCGTTCTAAAAGACCCTGTCTGATTTGCTGTGATCGTAATCCACGAATAAATGAATCACGCACATATTGGTTATGATGCTCGTCGGCGGAGACAGCTTTAAATTCGCAATTTTTTCCAATTTGCAGGAGAGTTTGAAAAAACTGATCGATACTTTGTTCCAGTTTTTGCTTTGTTGAGGATAAAATATGTCGATTATAAAAAACGTTCTTCGGTTTCACAAATAATGTTTCCAGTTTGTCGATCGCTTCTTCGAACGTTTTGCATTCGTCAACGTGAGCATATAACGTTCCACTGATTGAATTGACCAATATAAGGAGTTTCTGAGCGTCAGTGGTGTCCGGAATTACTGATAAAAATGAAGATATTCTCTGTTTCCAATGTCTCCAATCGACGGTAGCGTTCTGATTGTCAGGCGCGATTGTGAGCATTTCGAGTTTGTGAAACTTCTCCATTCGTATACAATTGTTCAATAAATTGTAGTAAACAAACTAAGATTCGCCAAAGAGGCTTTATTGAACAATCTATAAAAAGGTCAAATAATTATAAGTCATACAACATTTATGTCATGCTAAACTTTAAAAAACTTTTAAAATGCACATTTGAGTTTTAGGTGAGAGATTTGTTGCAAATGTAATCAGGTTGGATACGATGAGGTGATAATAAATGTAAAAATGAAGATTAAATCCAAAGGTAACGAGCTTGGTCGTTAATGTGGCGAGGTTAATTATCAAAAATTATTAGCATTATGTATGGAATTCCTAAATTATTCATTCCGATATTTTGAATTTTTTAACAAATACAAAAATCAACATATTTTACAAATTGAGGTTATTTTTTAAGAATTAACAAATGCCAGGTTGACGGCGAGCAAGTAGTGACATAGTGTATAAACGGACTGCTAGTATAAATCATCTTGCATATTGCATGCTGAGATTCAAAGGTCTCACATGAAAACATCTTGGCATTGCCTCCACTCTCATTTTCGTTTCCTCTCTCATTGTCTCTGCTAGATTTATGTCTTATAAATTTGCTGACGACGCATCTAATTTTATTACAAAAGAATTAATTCCTCTATCAGTGTAATTTATCGTCTTGAGAAATTCGATTACCTCTATTCCACCCACCGCACTCTAAATTGGCTCAATGTTTCCGATCGCATTTCTTACCACCTGCTCTGTATCACTTTGAAAATAATATCAAATAATCACCCCATTTTCCTATTAGAAAATACTATATTGCCTTATGTCAACTGAAATTTCATTTTGAAGTCATAGCTCCCCATCGTTTATATTTTCCGGTCACCGAACATTTTTTAGCCTACGTTCTTTCTCAATTGCCATGCGGCGTTTATTTAACAGAACCTTTCAATAAAATATAATAAACATAACCTTTTATTTTTGCCTCGATGGATCTTCTAAGCAATCCTGTGTCTTCGTTTCTCGCGTTTCGCTAATAATTTTTTTCATTAAAATTTTTATTTTTGAATTTTTGTCTGGTGCAATCGAAAAAGTAATTGCCGGATGTGCTGAATATGAAGAACAGGAAGAAAGTATTCGCCTCCTGCAGTTTGTTCTTGTCAAAAATAGAATTGAATTTCACGTAAAACCAGATGTGGTTGTTTCAATAATAAATGGCCAATTTTCTATAGCAGTTGATTAATCCAATCAACGTGGTAAATCAACGCGAGAAAGTCCAAAATTACATTAAATTCTACTGAAACAATTTAATTGTTACAGTATAATAATATAATAATACTTTTACGAATTTTGAACGAATTATTAGTTTTTAAAAACAATTATCTTACAATTAGGAATGGACAGATAAGTTTCCAATAATGAAGGAATATGCGACAGCAGTCACACATTTAGGGCATCGGACCACGAACTTCAATAAATGTCCAAACGAATGTAATTTTTTTGTGAAATTCGAAGAAACATATTGCGCGCTAATGAAATTGAAAAGCATAATTAAGGACATATGACGAACATATCAATATATCGAGAAGTAGCTATATCGACATAGCCATGTCGCATGGTAGAGAAACTTGACGTCTCTGTTGCCTACCACTGTTCAAGTAATAATGTGTTGTATATAAAGCAAAACGGTGATCAAAACCAAAAATAAATGGTGATTGATCATACAGGGCAATAATTTTTCTGATTTCTTATATGTGAATTATTAAATGCCTTTAAGATGACTGAAGGTCTCCAAAATTAAAACTTAACCAAAAAATAACGATTTTTTTTATTAATTTTAAATTTTGAATTAATATTTTGAATTAACACAGCAAAAATCAAAATCTAATATACCGTTTTAATCTATTACAATCATCCAATATAAATGGCAATAAAAACGCACTGACATTTTGTTTAAAACACATTTGAAGCACGGAAGAATTGCAATTAAAAATATTTAAGACTTATTAATTCAAATATAATCATTCTTTGGCTATTTATATAAAAGTCAATTTATAGTTAGATTTATTTAAAAAAGCAGAACAGCAATTCTAGATAATCTTATTCTCCAACTTTATTTTAGTCTTACAATAGGTAACAAATAAGATTTTAAACCAAAAAAATATAAAAGACGAATAGTCGAATGTATAAAATACAAACTTTGTAATTATTCTGTATATAAGCGCAAACTACTTTTAAAGTTAAATCAGCTCATTTGCAGAATTTTAATGTTTTATATTTAAATATATTTTATATTTTTTTATTTTTAATCGGATACTAGAAATGCAGTATAAATAAAAAGTCGTATATAACATAAAAATGCTTATCATTTTCTAACTATTTATTTCGTAATTGTTGAAAGATTTCATATGTATGCCATCAATTTTTAACAATATATGAGTTAAATTTCTTCTATTATTTCATTAGTTCTGAATGATTCTTCTATTCCTATCGTAAATCAGCTCTCTTTCCTTGGAGCATATATCGATGACAACCTTTCACTTTGTCCTTTAATTAGCCTTAAAGTTCGATCGTCTCCTTTCCAAGCTCCGCCACATTCGTCGAAACGAAACTTATTTTCAATCTTTCTAAAGTTACTATTTATGTTTCAGTGCATGACTACTGCACCAGTCTCCTCATTAACTCTCTAATCAGTATATTCTCTTTCCTTAACACTGAGTTCGTATCCTTCTATTTCTCCTTATCTTCGATCAAATTTGTCAAAATCTTGCCTAACTTCAATGCCTTAGCATTTGGCAGTGTGTAACTACTCGTCTGATTATCGTTATTTTTGCCTTTACTATAATGCAATTTGCTCTATTAAACCCTTGACTCGTTATTTTTGCTCTTTATCTTTTATCAAATAATTTGTTTCTAGTGGCTGTTCCAAGATATTCAACAAACTTACTCGTCGAAATTTATAAAAATTCATTTTTTATATTTAAACATTTATTCTGACCTTTGTTTGTATAATATTTATAAAATTTGTATAAATCCAATCAGCTAACTGAGTCTACGTATTTTTATTATTTATAAATTAAAAATAATGATGAATAAAATTTAAAAAATGCTTTTTCGTAAATGCGTTTTTGTTAAATTTATATAAAGATTTAGATATAAAATTAATGCATAATGCTATATAATTTATAGTTATATTTAGATATATTTATATTTAATTTTCTCTATATTTTTATATGTGAAGATTTATAAAATTAATATAGAAATTTTATATAAAATCTTTTAAAAATACTTTTAATTTCAAAGCTTATAATATCTGGAAGAATATTACCCTTGTACTTGAAACAATAATTAATCGACAATATTTTAGTTTTGAATAATTTATCATTAAAAATTAGTCATTTAAATTCTCTTATAAACTTTAATAAACAAATGGGTTTAAAAATTAATTAGTTTTAATTGATAAAATTGTATTTTTAGAAATAACAATAGCCTATAAAAAAACAATGATGTTTCATAGTTATGTATATAAAGAAACAATGATTGAACACTAGTTTTAGCAATGATTAACCACGGTCATTATTTTTTTAAATTTAATAAAACTGTCGTTCACTTTGGTTTAATTTACTTCTTGTTCTAATACTTTAATTATTTTCAAATTAAAAAATATAAAAATAAATAAATGATACTTTTGCATGCTTAAAAAAATAACATCCATTGTACAAAATTATCAGTCTTAAACCATTCTATTAGAAAAACTTCGCTACAGCAAAAATAATCCACAATCCAACAATTAAAAAGGTAAGTTTGGATGATTATGATAAAATCTCTTCCCTGCCGACGACGTTAACTCAACTGCAGCTTCAGGTTAGTAATAACATTACTCTAGAATATATTACGATAAGGAAGAGCTTCCTCCAATCAAAAAACTGCCAAATTTATTGATAATAACTGCCTCAATTCTGATTGCTCGGAATCAATTATTCAATACATTTTTACGCCCCTTCACTGTTGGATACAAAGACAGTTATATTCAACTCTGCTCGAGTTATTGCCAACACCTATAAAGTCTCTTTTGTCTGCTATGATGTGGCGACGGAGTATATCAACTTCTTTTAAGCTAACCTTTCTGATAAAGGATCTTTCATATACAGACCTATTCTGACTTAAATCAAAATAACTAATATTTTACCGTAACTCGACGAATATGAATATCGTCGAGTTATCGACGCTGGATTTATCGTCACTGGATATCTAACTGCCACCGATCACTGTCCTGTGGAGATTGTGGATCGCAAGATGCTTGTAATGGTTCCGACGCTTGCAAAGAGCCCCCGCAATGCAGTAACTGCGGGCTCGATCATCCGGAATGGTCGATGAAGGGCGCCCAGTTCAAAGCATACATCAAATAGTATATGACACAAAAAGTCGTTTCGAATTCTACTTCTATTGATACAAAATATCGAATTTTAAAGAAGTTGCCATGCAGGGCCCTCGCATGGAAAGGTTAAGTGGCCTCACTGCTGGGGCTGGGGTAGAAAGGACAACCTTCCCTCCTCTGTACCCAACTAGAGGGTCTAGCTACTATTTCTAGTGATACTCATGCAATGGTAAGTAGTCACCGAACATCATTCAGCGGAACTCGGGAGGTGCTTCTGCCGTTAGCCTTCTATCTGGTCGAGATGCGGATGTTATAGTCCTTCAGGAGACTAAATCTATCCGGAACCTTGGGACATTGCTCGATTTATCCCAAAGCACATAACCAACCACTATACTCTTTATATAACCCCTCCTCACTTCTCTTCATCTCGAGGTCTTCTAAGAGTCATTTAAGATCTTCACTTTTACTGAAATATTCTTGTCCAGCCCTATTTTGTTTAGCGATAACACTCTGGAATGATAGTAAACGTATCATCTTAGCTAACATATATATTCGGCCGGGTGAGATTCACAATAACCGCGACTTCCTGGATCGTATGTTAGGTAGCGGCTATGACATGTTACTCGGTGACTTCAACGGCACAACTGTTCATTGGATTAATACTGCTCTCCGCAGAGCCAGGAACGAATATCTTATTCACAAACCACCGCCCCCACCTTTCAATGCACAAAAACAAATTCTCTCCTCGACATACTACCGCTACATGAAAAGTGGTTGTTAAAGCTTTTTTGTATTGAGCAGTCGCGCCAACAGTTGTGCACATCACACGACCTACTACGTTAGCGGATAAAGGAAGATATGTTGCTAATGCTAAGAAGAAGGTACTACTTTGATTCAATCAGAGTGGCCTTCTTTGAGGCAGCTATTCGACTCTTTCCTATTTTAGGAAATGCGAGTCTGACCCAAATTAATTTCTACCTCACTTTGCAAGCGACCGCAACACTTTCGACCACCTATAATGGTCGAATATTCAATCCCACTCCGACAAAGCTCAAGGTCCTTGCAAAAATGCTACACCTTCCCAATTACTTTGTTTTCTTCAGATAGGCCCTCTCGAAAGAATACTGGAGCTCTAGATAAAGGATCCACCTGAGTAGGGATATGGTGAGCATTGCTCGGATTAGTCCATCTCACTCTTCCTTTTGGAAGATATTCAAGAAGGAGAAGTTTGTTTGCTGGAAAGAGAGGGCATCAGGCTGGATCGGTAACATACGTCTTGATAAAGTTCTTGAGAAGTCACTATCCTTACACAATTATGGAGCCACTCAATCTCCCCAACCATTACCACCTTGGGGTGACTTCAGGAGTAAGGACATATCTGTTACAGATATCCTAAATTCCTGAGGGCCACTACCGGGTACCTAAAAAACCCATGCGCCACTCTCCACTCATGTCTGTTAGCGTTTGATAAACAGTCAGAGTAAAGAGGTCGCAATTACAATGCCTTTAGCCACACCTTCCGACATACCAGTATAAACATCAGCCGAAGAGTATTTTTAGTAAAGAAGGCATCTATTATATGTCCTAAGGATATGTCCTAAGGATAGTTTGATTCAAAACTCCCTCATCTCCATCTACGAAAAAGCTCTTGAGCGTAGAATCCAGGCCCATCTATGTAGGTATAATTAATTCCCACCAGGTTTTCATTGATGTGTAAAATGTCGCTCGGTTATTTTAGCTATTGGTGAAGTGTATCGGTTTTGCCGACATAACAGTCATCAGCTTGCTATGTCGGTTTTTCTTGACTGTTCCGATGCCTTTAACCATATATCCATTCCTTTTGTTATCTCTTCTCTAAGGTCCCTCGGTTTGCCTGCGAGAATTGTTTATAGGGTGGAGATTTTGCTGTATTCCAAGCGATCTCCTATGAAGATGACCCTGATGCACGTCAGTTCTACCCTATTTCTGGTGTACCTCAAGGCTCCCCGCTTTCTCTTATTTTATACCTTGCTGCCTCCATTGTACTTCAAAAACTTTTTAAACGTGATCATCATCTAGTGGTATACGCTTATGATACCACATCCCTGTTTCCTGGACACATATGTAAATATGTAGTCTGGAGCATCAACCGCTTCTTTTTAAGGTTAAATGACCAGCTACCCCATCCAATTTTATTCTCAACTCGGCTAAATCGCAGATGGAAGTCTTAAATGGCACGAGATTAGTCTTCTCAGCTCTCCTCTGTTTTGCAGAATCAACCACTCCTAGTCTTAACATATTAAGTAAGATATCATATTAAGTAAGATGTTAAAAAAAGAATTGATTATTAAAGTACTTACAATTATTCCTGTCAGTTCCAGATTATTCCTGTCAGTTCCAGATTATTCCTGTCAGTTCCAGATTATTCCTGTCAGTTCCGCTCGCTACGCTCGCGGATTGAGCTCAATCTATCGATAAAAGGTTATGCCTAAAAAAGCGCGATCTCAGATCCCTGTTCCTGATCAACAATCTTCCACATCTAAATGCAATGATGGTTATACCAGCTTTGAAGTTGGATGTGATTCCAAAGATTGCGATGTATGGACACTTGTTCGTGTTAAAATATCCGACCACTCAGTTGTTGTGTTTTCAGACATTGCAAAGCAAACGCTAACGTTTTTTAATTTTTAGTACAAACAAAACACCAGCGTTCAGAAACAGTCGCTATCCGACATATATAGTCAAAATACAAAGGCATACCGCCAAGCACATTGCTGCCAGTGATAATCGTCATTGCCATACATTTGCAGTGTGTTCGTTCATACACAACATTCCTCTTCCCCATATAAATGTGGTCTTTTTAGTACGCCACATTCCAGCCATATCGAACAGGTACTTTACGGACTCTTTCTGATCGTCTAGGTAATTGGCGATGGCAATTATCATGTTCAAGATTTTTTTCATCCGCCGAATTCGTAATGGTAAGTGGACTTTGATCACTAGTTATCTCAATCCGCTGTGACAATGTTGAATTCATTTTCTCTTGATCATTGTCTGCATCATTGGTAATTTCTCGATTCTCTATACCTTCTCCTTTACGAAGCATATCGGCGTGTAATCTGTAGTTTTGATCAGCGTTGCTCACGACATACGATGTCCAGTTTGAGCGCTTTTCTATTTCCCCCGCCGACCACGGTTCGTTACTTTTCTGCCGATACCACACCTTTTCTCCTGAATAAAACTCCCTCGGTTTGGATTTCTTATCGAAATGTATTTTGTTATTTGCTTGATAACCTTCAAGTGTAGAACGTAGATTCGGTTTCAAACGATCAAATAAGGTAGTCAAACGATGACCGGTAAAGACAATTGATGGTGGTTTTCCTGTGGCACTGTGCGGTGTGTTTCTATACGACAATAAGAATTGCTGCAATCGCTTTGGACGATCGTGTATATTGTAAGGTCTGATCACTTTATTCTTTAGTACTTGAATAAACCTCTCCGCTAAACCGTTTGATCTTGGGTGATACGGAGATACTCTTACATGCTTTACTCCATTAGACTGCAAAAAATTCGCGAATTCGGAAGACTGAAACGGGGGACCATTGTCTGATACCAGCTCTTCCGGAACCCCATTTCTGGCAAATATTTCTCTTAATACCTTTATTGTTGAGTGAGCACTTGTACATTGCATCTTAATAACCTCTGGCCATTTTGATAGAGCACACTGAACCACAAAGTAATACTCCTGTTGGGATGGTCCGGCGAAATCTACGTGAATCCTAGTCCATATATCGCTGGGTACAGGCCAATTGTGAAGTGGATGGTTAGGTTCGTTATTCCGGAAACGCTGACAATCGTTACAATTTTGTACTGAGCGCTCGATATCAGCATCCAATCCAGGCCACCATACGTAATATCGTGATAAGGACTTCATAGCCACAATTCCCGGATGGCCTGCATGCAAAGCTCGCAAAACTGTCTCCCGTAGACTCGTCGGAATTAATACACGCGCTCCTAAAAGCAAAATTCCATTTTCAAATGATAACTCATTGCGTCTTGTGCTGTAATAATGAATGTTCGAGTCTGTAACTTTGTTTGGCCAACCGATCGACACATATTGCGTCACCTTTTTTAGAATCAAATCTTGTTTCGTAGCTTCGCGAATAGCTGTTGCGGATAATAAAGGTGTGTCCTCACATAACAAATTCACACAGATATCATTTGTTCCCGACGTTTCTGCACAGTCAAGGCCTTGACATGGAAATCTGGAGAGGACATCGGCAATTATGTTATCTTTTCCTGGAATGCATTCGAGTTCGTAGTCGAATTGACTCAACAACAATGCCCATCTGACTAAACGCTGATTCGCGATCTTTGGCAAATTACGTTGATTTCCGAATATGTATTTCAAAGGTTTGTGATCAGTGATGAGTACGAACTTTCTACCTAATAGAAAATATCGAAACTTATTGACACCGAATATAAGTGCAAGTGCCTCCCGGTCGATTTGCGAGTAATTTATTTCCGCGCTGCTCAATTTTCTTGATGCGTATGCAATCGGCAGATAACGGTTGTTTTTAGTTTCTTGAAGCAGTACGGCTCCTAAGCCTCTCTCACAAGCATCACAATACAGCTTCAGGTTACTCTTCCCATCATATGGTATTAAAATTTTCGGTTTTAGCATACTTTGCTTGACCAATTCAAATTGGCTTTGATGCCGATCTGTCCAGTTCCAATTCGCTCGTACACCCGTTAACGAATACAAGTCAGCACACTGCGACCGCAAATGAGGAATAAAACGTTCAAGGAACCCTATGGTTCCCAAGAACGTTCGCAGTTCTTTAGGATTTGACGGTGGACAAATATTTTGAATAGTATCAACTTTCTCTGGATCAACTTTTACCATTCCTTTATCTAACACGTGTCCCAGAAATTTGACTTGTTCTTGAAGAAATAAACACTTTTCACGTTTAACTCGTATTCCCGCATTCAATAATCTTGTCATTACACTTCGAAGTCTGTCTATATGTTCTGAACGTGTTTCACCTGCAACTACAACATCATCCAGATAAACTGCGACGCCCGGAATCGTACCGAGTAATTGATTCATATAACGCTGGAACAAAATTGGTGCAATGGATAACCCAAATGGTAATCGACGATATTGATAATATCCGAAGGGTGTCGATATGGTCAAATACTTTCGAGAGTCTTGATGAACTTTCATTTGTGAATACGCATCCTTTAAATCCAATACTGAATACAAGGTGCCTCCTGCGATTTTGCTCAGTATCTCCTCAAATGTCGGTAATTCGAAACAATCACAATTCAGATACGGATTAATTGTCGCCTTGAAGTCAGCGCAAAGTCTTATTGAGTTATCCTTCTTGAGCACAGAAACAATTGGACTCGCCCATTCAATATAATTACAGTTTGAATCAACTTGCTCTAATGTTCCATTCGATAAAAGGCGCTTTAACTCTTCTTCGATTTTTGGCTTTAATGGCAGTGGTACGCGACGAGCCGGAATGCATCGTGCAATAGCCGATGGATCAACTTGTAACTTTATCTCCAAATCCTTAATGTTCCCAAGATCTTCATTGAATAACTCCTTAAATCTGAGTAACATGTGGTTTAAATCGGATGCACCTTGTTGATTTAAATTTAACTGATTGATAGCTCGTGGGCGGGATCTTACTTGACGTGGCAAGGACATGTTAAATGCTTCTATCCACGGTTGTCCAAACAAGCTCTTTTCTGTTTCGTATACGACCTCGACATTCAACAATTTGGCTACATTATCTAGTTCTACAGTCACTTGACATTGACCTATGCTCTTTATCAACCCTCCACCAAAACTTCTCAGCCATCTTCCCGCTCTTAGCTCAGGCGAACCACAACTTGACCATGTTTTTTGAGATATTACAGACAACATTGCTCCCGTATCAAACTCCATTTCCACTTGAACTCCGTTTATTCTCACTTCCAATGTCGGTCCCAGGATATGGTCCCTTCGACAAACGTTTTGAATTTCGAGAAAAGCCAACTCTACAGCCTTATTATCACCATTCTCGTCTGATATCAACTGATGAATATTTTGTAGTGCTACCTTGCAGCATCGACGAATATGACCTATCTTACCACAACGGTGACATTTTACGTTCTTAGCCCAACACTGTTGCTCATTTACGTGATTTGAACCATTACATCGTGTACAACGAGGCATGGAATTTTTATTCCATTGTGATCGACGTCCAGCACTTAATTTATTAACATGCGAAATTTCAACATCCTTTTTCGAGTCATTTGCATAATTCGAGCTGGTTTCCGTCGCTAACAAGTGCTTAGTAGCTTGTGTCATTTCCCAATTAGAAGCAATCCTAATTACATCGTCTAACGTAGGATTGTCTAATCGTAATAGACTCATACGTATTTCCTCGATTGGAGTATATGCAATTACCAGATCTCTCAATCTGTCGTCGATTGCTTGCTGTTCGGTTTGAATGGATTGATCGAAAAACGAACACTTACTAGCCAGGCCCCTTGCTTCCGCTATCCAATCTTTATGTGACTGATTGGCTTTTTGTCGACATTGCGTAAATTCGAATCTGGCTGCAACTATATGCATCGGCTTTTTAAAATGACGATCGAGTTCCTTAATAATCATCTCGAAAGTAATGTCCTCTTTTTCGAAAGACGGAATCAATTGTCCAACCAAGCGAAAAATTTCTTGACCACAACTGGACAGTAAGAATTGTTTTTGTCGCATCTGTGAATCAACTCTGTGCATGCCCAAAAAATTCTTCAGTTGAATCCCGTAATCAATCCACTTATCGTGATCTGCATTGAAATGCTGAAACGCCGGTATATTGCAATCCTTATTGGGATTTTCACGATTTTGCAGACTTTCCATCAACTTCGTCAATGTACGTTGTTGTTCCCATACAATTTTCATAATGTCGTTCGACGAAAATTTTGAACCACCCTCGTCGCCAATTGTTGTGTTTTCAGACATTGCAAAGCAAACGCTAACGTTTTTTAATTTTTAGTACAAACAAAACACCAGCGTTCAGAAACAGTCGCTATCCGACATATATAGTCAAAATACAAAGGCATACCGCCAAGCACATTGCTGCCAGTGATAATCGTCATTGCCATACATTTGCAGTGTGTTCGTTCATACACAACATCAGTGTATAAACTTAAACATTTCACTTGCGGTTTTTGTACATCAGTACGACTACTACAGTTATCCTGCTCATCTACTCCTGTATCACACACTACCACTCAGACCAATGCTGTTTTAGATGTTTCCCTCGCATCAACACCTGACTTCGCATCATATAATCCCATTATTGAACCTACTCTCTCACACACTCCTCGTTCAACTACGTACCAAACTTCCATTAATCTTTCTCATTCTAACAATGCTAACGGCAAAGCTTTTCATCTCGTACCTCCTCTTTCCTATTCCTCCCCCAATCTAAATAAATCTCAAACTTCTTTATTCTCCTCACGAACTCCTTACTCGACCCCCCCTGTATCACCTCTCAATAATTTACACCCTTCCATCAAAATCATTTCCAGTAACATTTCCGATCAACTAATTCAACACTCCATTCCTGTCACTCATGCCCCAACCTATTTTAATTCTCCTTACTCTACCTCCCACGTAACACTTCCCAATAAGTTACATCCTTCATTTAAAATCATATCCAGTCACATCTCTGATCAACCGATTCAACACCCCGCTCCTGTCACACTTGCTCCAACCAATATTAATTCTTTATCAAGCACCCCTGTCATTTCCACTTCTATCTGCTCATCTACCTCGACTCCAACCAGCTCTGTCCGTCCACCACTTCCACGAAATCGTTTTCCTTCGCGCGATCGCTGTATAATCATATCAAACTTAAAGCTTTCCGAATCTGCTTCTCCACAATCTCGCCTCGATGATGATGTATCTGCTTTCAGGTCTATCCTAGCAACCATTCTTCCTGATGATAACCCATCACTCTTCAATAATATCGCTCCTGTATCCTTTATTCGTTTAAACAAATCCACTAAATCAAATCATCTCAGTCCTCCACTCTTAAAAATCGTTTTCCGACATAGTTCACATGCCTCTTCGGTACTCTCCCAACGTTTTAAACTTCTTACCACTTCATCTACTTGCCGTATCTTTCCTGACCGCTCCCCTTCTGATATTGCCCAGCTCAATTTAGCTCGCATTGAAAAACATCGACGTGAAACAAACGGCGAGTCATCCTTATCTATACGTAAAATCAACGGAAATTTTCACGTTCTTCACACAAGGCCAAAAATTCGATGGCGTCCCATCTCTCCCCCTTGTCTTCTTCGCTAGTCGATCTCGCTCCTAAGCATACTTTTCGTCTTAGTCTATTCAATACTCGCTCCATTCTTCATAAAGCTGATATGCTTCTCGATATCTTCGATCAATTATCTATCGATATTCTCTGCATTACCGAATCCTGGCACACTGACTCCAACGATCTTGCGATTCGTCGTCTATGTCGCTCTGGTTGTTCTCTAGTTGAATCAGCTCGTCAAATTACATCTCATACATCTACTGCGTCTAACCATGGCGGTATTGTTGCCATTGCTCGTCACCCAATGTCTTTACGTAAAATCAACGTTAACATCCGTTACACCTCGTTCGAATTACTCATATGCAGATTATCAACGCCTTTCCCTCTGGAACTTGTGATTGTATACCGTCCAGGTTCAGTTGACCCATCACGTATCTTCTTTAACGACCTTGCAGATCTAATGTCTCACTGTTCATTGTCTTATACTCCTTCTTTTGTTCTCGGTGACTTTAACATTCGTCTTGATCGCCCGTCTGACTCTGACTCTATCACTTTAACTAATCTTTTTTCTGATTTTAACTATAAATTACTTTCAACAAGCCCAACTCATATTCTCGGCGGTGCTCTCGACATCATTGCTGTTCCTAACTGCTTCAATGACTATACCTCCTTGTCAATTACTGATCCTGGTTTGTCCGATCATTTCCTTGTCACTCTTACTCTTACTCGTCCCCATCCTCCTTCTCCGCCTTTACCATTATCTACACCAAGTCGACCCTGGAAGCTTCTCGATATCCCTATTCTCTGCACATCCTTACTCAATTCTTCACTCTTTTCACTTCCTCTTAACTATCTCTCTCCCGATGATCTCTGCATTCTGTTTGATTCTGAACTTACGTCGATCCTCAATAACCTTCTACCTAGTCGACTTCGACGTTCCCAGCGCTTGCGCCATGCTCCCTGGTTCGATTCTGACTGTAGTCTTTCTAAGCGTCGACTCCGTCACTCTTTTCGTATGTATAAACGCTTTCTTAAACGTTCACCCAATTCACTCCCTCCAAATCTTCGTGATTCCTACTTTTCTCAACGCCGTTCACATCTCATTCTTATACGTACTAAACGTACTCTCTTTTGGCGAAATCAACTCGAGTCATCTTCCAACTCGAAATCTCATTGGAAAATCTTAAACTCAATTCTTTCACGATCATCTACCCCTTGTAATATAAATCCTGATGAATTTTCTTCTTATCTACAAACTAAGCTATCTAATTTACTTTCCCTACTACCCATAGCCCCCTTGTACCCACTCTTATCTTTAAATACTTCCCTCCCAGAACTATTCCACCTTCTTCCCGTTTCGTCTGATGAAGTTTCTTCGGTTCTGCTGTCATAACCTAATAAAACCTCTCCTTCTGACCCAATTCCCACTCACTTACTTAAAAATATCTGCACTTTTATCTTACCCTTCCTAACCACATTGTTCAACTCGTCCATCCGTAGCTGTACATTTCCTTCCATCTGGAAATGCGCCACTGTTCGTCCTATCATCAAAAAGCAATCTCTCGACTCTTCACTACCATCTTCGTACCGTCCAATCTCACTTCTCCCAACCCTCTCTAAACTCCTTGAGCGTCTCGTTCTTAAGCAAGTTAATACATATCTCTATTCCTCTAACTTATTTCCTCCCTTCCAAGCCGCTTTTCGCTCTAATTACTCTACCGAAATTGCATGTCTTAAAGTTTATAACGACTTACTCATATCGCGCGATCATAAATTATGTAGTGTCATAGTTTCTCTTGATCTATCGTCTGCTTTTGACATCGTCGATCACTCGATTCTTCTCCATCGCCTTCGTCATGATTATGGCTTCTCTTTACCCACTGTATCATGGTTTTCTTCATATCTATCAAACCGTACATTTCGCGTATATTCTAACTCTTCTCTCTCCCATCCTTCGTCCATTCCGTCCGGTGTTCCGCAAGGCTCCGTATTAGGCCCTATACTTTTCTCTCTTCTTCTTGGTGATTTGTCTTCGATTTCTCATAAATTTAACTTCCATGTTATGCAATATGCTGATGACATTCTCATCTATGCTCATGCACCTGTTTATCGTATTCGCGATCTTAGTGTTTCTGCTTCCGACTGTCTTGTCTCAATTTCCAATCATCTTTCTTCCCTTCGCCTTTCTCTGAATCCTGATAAATCCAAAATTATGTGGATCCTACCTCGACGCCTCGGCTTCGAACCTCCCTCCGTATCATTAAATTCTAAAATTCTTCCTATCGTTGATAATCTCGTTTTCCTAGGCTTCCATTTTGACAACCGACTTTCACTTAAACCTTTCGTTAGAGATCAAAGTACGCTCATCTACCTTGATACTCCGCAACCTCCGTCAAGTTCGTAGATTGATCGATTTCCCTTCTTGTATGACTCTCATATCATCTCTCCTTTTTTCTAGACTCGATTATTGTCTTAGTCTATTTTCCAACTCACCTAAATCCACTCTTCTTCCCCTACAACGCATCGTCAACGCAGCTGTCCGAATTCTCCTCCGTCTTCGTCGTTTTGATCACACATCCTACCATCTTGCTTCTCTCGATTTGCCTACAATTTATTGTCGTGTTCAAATTCGTCTTCTTATCGTTGCTTTCCGCCTTGTAACTTTTCATACCCCTTCATTTCTCAACCTTCCTTTTCTTGATAATTCTCGTCCTGTTTACTGCTCCTTGCGTTCCTGTAATTCCCTTCTTTTACATGTCCCAAACTACTCTACCTCCTTTGGACTCCGCTCCTTCCTGGTGGCTGCTCCTCTATCGTGGAATCATCTGCCCATTCATATACGCCAATCAACTTCCCTGCAGTGCTTCAAACGACAAATCCGATCCCATCTGAACAATTTAACTGCTTGACTTTCTCATTTTTGTTTGTGGACTTGTAAGCGTACAGCTTGTACGCATTTGCCACATTAAATAAATTTGTATTATTATTATTCTATTTGCTATGGCGTTTTTTTATTTAGAAATGTTAATTTTACAGTTTATAGCATATTTTTCGGTTCTGTATACAGAACGTAAAATATTTTACAATTTTTTATAATTAAACACAATAGTTTCAAGCTTCCATTTATAAACGAATATTAAATACTCACAAAATTTGTAACAGAAAAAAAAAGAAATTAGGATTTTGCGTTCTAAATAAAAAGTTAATAATTTCTCTAAGATGATAGCAGAAGATATCGAAAAAATTTAGATTTTTGAAATAAGACTATTTTATTTCCTTTGTTACTATGAACTCACAGCTATAAATAGGAATGAACTCAATATTTTAAATATATTTCTATTATTTCTTAATTTGTACCTTTAAAATGAATTTTGTTATGATTTCTATGCAGATAATAAATTAGCGCATTTATGATTCATTTATACTACATTAAACTTGATGTCTGAACAATATACTCTATAAATCAAATTAATTCCGTTGATTTCGATACCGAGAGTGACTTTGTTTCGACACTAATTTTAGATTATGCATTTATATGATCCTATTTACATGCGTTAATAGGACCATTGATACGGTCTACATACGTTACATGTTCACTTTTGACGGAAAAGCATGCATACTATTCTCTTTACGTTGAAATACGTTATCTGTTTGTAAACCCTGTGAAACAATAATCTATTTTCCAATGAATCCATATGACCTATTTTTCTATAAATATTATTAATCTCCTAATTTATATACTCTGCAAATCATGTTAGCAACAATTTCGAATAATCTTCACTAATTTATTGATAAAACTCCTATTTTGGTGGGTATGTAGCAATCGTAAATTAATATTTTCTACTTTTAAAATAAAGGATTTATGCAAATTAATCTTTCATTTATTTATTTGAACAAAGTATATAATTTTATGTTATATCTTGCATTAAACCATGAAGTGGCAATGGTGTAACTTTAAACTATTCCAAATTTATAAAAATTTAGTTTTTATACAATTCTCTTAATATTTTTACAATTATTCTGTTGTGAAAAATCATTTACTTCCATTATATAATTTAAAGATTTTTTAGTTTTTTTTTGTTATATTTAGAATTAATCACACTCAGATACAAGCCTCTTACATTCTGATATCAAAATTAGTATGAAAGTATATAATTGAAAAATTAACTGAGAGCATTGTTATTAGCTATTAGCTATTACAAAACGCTATTTCAATTATATTATCATTTCAAGATTTGAGTAGTTTACACTTGTGTAAGCAATTCACTAACTCGACCTTCTATGAAAAGCGTTTTGTGATGTAATTATTTTCTTAAATATTGAAATGGTCAAAGATGTGGCAACTTTCTTTTCTGGTATATATTTTAGCTGCAAGTAGCTAAACAAATCTAATCAATTTAGTAATAAGTTGCACAAGAAACAAGTGGAAACATTTAAATTAAATTTAAAGTTAAAAATATCAGTTCAGCTTAATTAAATAAAAAGCCTATATACGCTAGATACTATAGCCAAATTATACGTTGTATAGTATTGACAACAACACTATCTATATTTGGCAAGTGTTGCAATCATTATTTGAAAAAATAATAACTAATAAATAAATGGATCAAAAAATTGCTTACAAAAACATCGCTTTTTGAAGAAATCTACAAATGTCTCTATTTAATCGAAAATGTCAAATTTAAAATTACAACTAAGAGAGTATTCATAATCAACGACTGTTAAAGAGATTAGACAAAAACGACTGTTGGATCACATCGTATAGTGATATAGACTTAAGCACACATATTCTTTAAATGGAAGATAACTTGTCATCAATCTGTATGTAAATTAATAAATGATATATTAAAAAATAGGGTATACCATTAAAATGCACAGGTTTTGTGCATTAAAAACCGTATTGCTATAAGAGTACATATATAGAAGAATACGCACTGAGAATAATACAATTAAATATTCTATTAATTCACAAACTTTATAATATATGTTCAATATTATCTAGTTTATAATATAAAGCAAAAAAAACGAAACATGCAAGCAAATATTAGATACAAAATTTGTAAATCCGGTAAATATTATTTAACAAATGTATCTATTTCGTATATTACTTTAATTATATTAATTTTATTTATATTTTGCAAATATAGATATAATTTTTATTAAAGTTATAATATTTATCATCTATGAACACTCGACGTCAACACTATTGATAAGTAAAATATCTTTAACTGATTTATTTGTAAAATGTTTTAGTTTGTACCTGAGGTCATGCTAAATAAAAATAACTTATATTTTATGCATAAATGGTTATACTATGTAAACGTCTTTTGTATTTATTAAATTATAATATTAACTATTATAAAACTATCGTATCTTTAAATTTATTTATCTTACAAAATACTGATTTATGCTATTAAAACAAAGTTATATGGTATAAATCATTGTATTAATATTATATAATTCAATAATTTACAACATTCAATTGATGGGTTATTGTATTATTCAATATTCGTAAAGAATAATATAGTCATTGTATTTCAAACTTCATCACTTTCTGGAATAAAGAGAAAGTAATGGATGCTAAACAATTAAAAATTATTATTCAATAGCAGCTAGCACCAATTGCAAACAGATAATGTCATATCATAACATTGTTTTGCATTCTTCTAAGCCATCCCTGATCGATTTTATTGCAATTAGATTTAAATTTAAACACGATTTTTTCAAATAGAGTGTCATTGTATTTACAAAAACGATGATCATGATTTACGATTTTTCTAGATTATTTAATCACTAATATATTATATTTGCCAAAATTCCTGATTTTGTAAATGGTCATGATCTAAAACCAATAAGCATGAATTTTTAAATTCAAGAATTAGTTGATCAATATAAAATCAATAAGAATAGTTTAGCATCATGCACATTATTCCGTCATTGTGCATGCATTGCAACCATATGTTTTCGCTTAAAATTATCTTTTTCCTTTTCAAAGTTAGTCAGCATATTCCTCGAACAAACAGTCATAAGAATAAAGAGCCATCGTCAATTTAATAATGCGATTTAGAAAAGTGTTTAAAGTGAAACGTTGGTATCAGTACTTTACGTTCAATTATAAAATATTTTATTTAATATAACTTATATAATTTATTTATAACTATAGAAAAATAAAATCAAACGTAAAATTGATTTGCCACCATTGATTAGCAGATGTACAAGTGAGTAAACTCAAATGTCACATAAAGATGCGAATCGAAAATGCCATTACTCAGAATTTCATATCGCATTTTTGCTTTATCAGCTTTGAAATTCTGCTTAATGAAACATTTTATGTGACACTAGATTTGCCAGATATACTTTTATAGCAGCACACCTGATAAAATTTCTTTGAGAATATTGCTTACAATAGATAAAGGAACTGTCAAAGACAGACTCTTATAGAATTGCAGCACAAAAAGCCGTAAACATTTATACTTCTAGTCCGACAGGTTGTTTGACACTTAACAATTTATATATTGACAATTGATTACGAATTAAAATTTATTTGTAAATAGAATATTAAGAATATATACGGAGTACAAGCTTTTCATAAAATTTTATGAATTTTAATTAAAATTATTTTATTAAGAATTAAATGAATATGAAACATTCCGATAATGACGATAACTTTTCCTAATTTATGTACTCTGCAATTCATTTTCATACACTTATGTGAATTGCTTCAGATATGCTGACATATCTTTTTCAATTTCATACACTTTAGTGAATTCTAATTTTAAAGGAGTTACCGGATTAATTAATCCTTTAATTCTTAATTATTGTTAATTAATAATTCATTAATCCTTATATGGATTGAAAAAAGGAGTTAACTAATAGATACTAGACTGATAAGTTACCAAACCGTCATATTTCTTATTCGAAATTAGTTTACCTTCCATATTCTGAATATTTAGCCATAGTATCTATAGCAGCATACAGATATTTGCGAACGACGTTTAACGTGAAATTGATGGGGCAATTTAAAAGAGAAAGAAACTAATATTTTAAAAATTAATAAAATAAATAACAATGTAAATATGACTATAATTATATATAATTATTTTATTTATTTTTATTGCATTACATATAATATACAACTCATTATAAAAGTGAATTGAATTTGAATGAGGAATGCGACGGTGTGATAACATTTAAATTTGAAGAAAGCTGGCAAAAACCATCGCAAAATTTATTTAATTGAATATTTCGATGCCTAGCTGGCATCATCTTCAGCAATTGTAATTAGCTTGAATAAATTTTCTTAATTACAATTTGCGATGGTTTTTACCAGCCTTCTTCAAATTTTAGCTTGAACACTTATAAATTTTCTTAATTACAATTTGCGATGGATTTTGCCCAGCTCAAATTTAAACATTATAAAAATGAATACTATAATTAATGAATTAATGCTGAAATATTTAATAAATTCCATTAAATTTTTATTTACAGCTTCTCTTAAACGTCAGTAAACACTCCAATGCATTATTTCTAAAACTAACTACATAATAAGGTTAACATATTTGGTTAACTTCTCAGCTGATAATAAATAACAACAAAAATTTCTTGACAAGGAAAAACAAATAATAAAACTTAAGATTTTTCCTGTCAACCACTGGTCTGGATGTCGAGTCGTGGAGGCAGTGCACGAACTAAACTACTCCAAACATCGCAATCCTGAGCGACAGATAAGAGTTCACTTTCAGATAGCCCTAGGCGGTCAACGGCCATTTTCGAGATTTGATATCTCCACCAGGATCGAGATCTACCTCGAGGTCTCTTTTCAAAGAGTTCAGCCTGGAAACCCTAGGAAGGCGATCCCTAAATATCCGCAGATCCCTGATCATAAATAGATCACTGATTATAAATAGATCCCTGATCATAAATAGATTTATAAATATAAATAAATTTGAAATAAGTGCTATAATGGCAAACAATGACTGTACAGGTATATCAACTTCAAATTAAGAAACAAACTATAGATGACAAGTTTGCTACTAGCATATAATTACAAAAAATATGAAGGTATACAAATTGAAGGTAAAACCTTCCCCTACCAACGCTGATTTAATTTGAAATTATAGATGATTTCAAATTAAATTTGAAAAATGTCAGACGAAAGTCTTTCTTTCAATCTAATTGCCAATAAAGCAATGAGTCGAAGGATATATGCATATATATACTAAATGGTGTTGCTTGATAGACTGGACTTCGATTCACGACTTTCAGTCACCATGTCACTTCTAGACGACCAATGAGTACCCGGCAAAACTCATCAGTAGAATGAAGTACTCACTGGCCGTTTCGGTTGCCTGTGTGAAATTGTGAATAAAGGCGTTTCCGACACTTTGCTTAATTGTCTGAGGCTTACGCTCTTAACCAGATCGAATTGAAGTGCGGACCATCCTTAAACACTAGGCAGAGGTTGTTGCTGAATTATCGCTGCACTCGTTGGATCCTTAATGGATACGGCAGGTATAATAGTAGTGCACTGATGTGCTGAATAGACAACGATCCAGGATTTCTTACGAAATACGGCATTTATACTAAATGATGTTGCTTGATAGACTGGACTTCGATTCACGACTTTCAGTCACCATGTCACTTCTAGAATGTGTGTCACTTCTATTTAGTATAATAGAAGTAACTTCCATTTAGTCTTAAATGTCACTTCCATGTAATAGTTATTATGAATAAATGGAAGTTTAATGAGCAAATAAATAATATTATTTAAAAAACTAATCTTGATCAATTTTTCGATAAAACACGAATCAACGTTTTCACTGTCTCAACGGACGTCTATTGAAGTACTTAATTGATATTAACCAATATGATTGGATGTCCCTCACCATCACAAAATCAAATTTAAAACGTTTAGTTTAGTCAAACATTTTCAATTGTGTATTTAAGCTGTTAAAAATTAAGCTGACAAAACTTAAAGCAAATAAATAAACGAAACGTTTAAAATATTTCGCGCTGATGATAAACATATAATCATATTGGTTATACATTATATATTTCACTATGCTTTCCCACAAGGAGACAAACACCAGACATCATTCTATATATCCTTATCAGACCAAGAAATAGAACAGAATTAAAGTCATTATGCATGTCAACCATTCGATGTGTGACGACAAACTTTAACAACGGCAGACGCGCTTTGCTATAACTGAGTGCATCAGTGCCGTGATCACAATAATCATCCATAGGCAACTTAACATACGCTTAAACAGTGTTTAAAGCTTGAAAAGCAGAACTACCCTTAATCTGAATCATCGGAGGGAATTTAGCATAAGCTATGTGCATGGCAATGCGTATTGCAGTTTAACCATGCATTAGGCACTAAATTCCTTTTAATAGAAATGGTGTTCTACAGAGATACGTTTAAGTGTACAAGTATATGAAATATAATTTGTTGTTACACCTGCCCTGAGGCACACACCGGTGTACTTATAAATAAATCACTATGCTTTCCCAACAAAGATGTATAAACATAAGACAGAATTCTATATATCTTCAGACCAAGAAATATAATGGGATGCCTATGGATGATTATTATGGTCATGGTACTGATGATCTGCGTTCGAGCGAAACGCGTTTGCAGTTGTTATATTTTGTCGTCACATATAGAATGACTGGGCATACGTAGCGACTTTGAATATAGCGACTTTGAATATTCATTAAAACAGTTATTACAAATAACTGTTAACATCAGAATAAAATAAGATGATAGAGCAAAATTGGAAACCGGTTTTAGTCACAATAAAGGATCTAAACTGATAATCTCATATCAGATTCAGAGATTCACATTTTTTCATAGCAATAAAATAGAATAAGGATGACCGTAACGGATGCAGAGCCAACAATTATATGAACCAAAATTATGAAGATTTATTAGATAAAATTGATAATAATTATGGGTGTTATTATTTATTTTGAAAATAAAATTATTGTGTGTGATTTGATCCATTATTATTAATCAAAAATGTATTGTAATTTATACTTGTCTTATAAAAATAAATTTAGAAAGTTATACAAAAACGAGCTTGATAAATATACAAAAATATTAGATTCTAACCAATATTTTTGATTTAATTTAATATATTCTATTAGCTTCCAAATATTAAAGTTAGACTCTCATAATCTTATAATTTAGATCATATACAATAATCTTATAATTTAGAATATTATAATACTATTATTCTTAAAGTTATACTATTAAAAGTTAATTGTAGAAAATTAAGCCTATAAGTCTAACGAGTAAAATTTGGTATCGTAAAGAAAGAAATAAAAGATAAATAAAAAATAAAAATTTGTAAAAATAAAAATGTATCTATTAAAATAAAAATCAATAATTTTAAAAATTAATTTCAATCAAAAATTGATTTCAATAAAAACTTAATTTTAAAATTAAGTTTTAATTGTTACGTAGTTAAGATTTTTAGTTAAAGAATAATCATAGAATAAATAATATTAAAAAATAAATTTATTTTTGTAAATGTCGAAGTAATAATTTTTATAAACTCACACTCAAATATGTCATTTACTTATTGCCTTTGTACATTCATTATGATTTTGGATGCTACTACAACTCTAAATTCTTAAATTTAGATATTTTTAAATGAACTCTTTTTCTATGTTATCATCACCTAGAAATATAAAATAAACACGATAGTATTTTAGTATAGATTTTTAAATAATTAAATTTTAAATTATAATATTAATATTATATATTTTATGATAATAATATAATTAAAATAGTTTAAAATAATACATTTTCAACTATATATTAAATATATTTTATATCTTATTTATTAAAA
This sequence comes from Pomphorhynchus laevis, assembly GCA_012934845.2. Taxonomy (NCBI): domain Eukaryota; kingdom Metazoa; phylum Acanthocephala; class Palaeacanthocephala; order Echinorhynchida; family Pomphorhynchidae; genus Pomphorhynchus; species Pomphorhynchus laevis. The sequence goes on from WNNJ02002522.1 coordinate 56,146, forward strand.
AATTAAAAAATTATTCAATAAACTATATTTTATTTATTCTAAAATAATTCAATTTAAATTATAATATTAATATTATATTGTAAACAATAATAAAATAATTAATATAGTTTAAAATAATTAAAATAGTTAAATAACTATTTTAATTAATTTAATAATTCAATCTGTCAAAACTATGATATCATAAAAGATATATAAGATATATATCTTATAAGATATGTATTATTATATATAAGATATATATAATATATATCTTATATCTTATATATTATATATATTATATATATCTTATAAGATATATATACTAGGATAAGATAATAGGATAATAGGTATTATAAGATACTTATATGACATGTCTTAATCATGACATTTTAATAATTTCACGTTATATTAATGACATAGTAATGACATATAATGGCATAATATTGTCATATTTATATCAAATTTATAACTCATTGGCTTATCTGCTCATTATCCCACTTTGATTATTTAACGTGTTATAAATATTTAACGTTTATTATTAATGTTTAATTAAAGTTTATTAAGATATTTTAAATATATTAATTTAAGTTTATTAAAATGATTCATAATTATTTATTGATATGAAAATTATTTATTTAATCAGTCTTTATATTAAAATATCAAAGATTTTAATATTTAAACATATTTGATTATGTAGACTAAGCATTCATAATTAATGTATTAACACTATTTTATATTGTTGGCAAATCACAAAATATGCAACAAAAATATTCTATCTGATAGGTGCTTTCATATAACAGGAAAACGCAAATAATTTCACGCAACTTTATAATTACATATGTGAATCCAATTGTCAGTTAAGAATACATTTTAAATGACAAATTCAAATAAACTAATAATTTGCGTGAATCTGTCTGTCCCAAAACATCAATTTATTAAATTAATCTATTACTTGCATAAATTTGCAAATTCACATTATTTTTTGGATTGCAATATACACGTATAATTTTAGTTTCTTAATTGCAACTAAAATTGTGTTCGGTGATATTTTCATTTTATTAGCTTAATTGCACTGGCTGAATACTTATTAAATAAAATGAATTTATTTTGTCTGTTTTAAATATGCAATTAAACATTTAGAGTATTTAAGTTTGTCTTTACAGGTTTAGGGAATTTAGTTCTAAATGGATTAATTAATATCCGAATAAATAAGAGAAAAATTATAAAATATTGAATTAGAGTTTGCTATTTACTATATTGAATAAAAATGTAAATAATTAAAATGTAAAGTTAATAATTAATTATTATTATTTAATTAATTATTAATTAATAATTAATTAATAATTTTAAAATTATAATTTTTAAATAACAATAAATTAACAGATTTTTATCAATTAATTGTTGCAAAAATGATTGTTGCTCTTACTTATCCATATTAAATTTTTTATGATATGATGCTAACATTTAATATTTTATCTCTATTATACGAGATTGGTCAACAAATTTACATTTTTATTCAATATAGTAAATAGCAAACTCTAATTCTATACAGAATTCTATATATCTTCAGACCAAGAAATAGAATGGGATGCCTATGGATGATTATTATGGTCATGGTACTGATGATCTGCGTTCGAGCGAAACGCGTTTGCAGTTGTTATATTTTGTCGTCACATATAGAATGACTGGGCATACGTAGCGACTTTGAATATAGCGACTTTGAATATTCATTAAAACAGTTATTACAAATAACTGTTAACATCAGAATAAAATAAGATGATAGAGCAAAATTGGAAACCGGTTTTAGTCACAATAAAGGATCTAAACTAATAATCTCATATCAGATTCAGAGATTCACATTTTTTCATAGCAATAAGATAGAATAAGGATGACCGTAACGGATGCAGAGTCAACAATTATAAGGACCAAAACATGAAATGAAGAAATGGAATCACTACTGGTAATATCAATACATGCGAATAGTAATGTATATTACAGATTTTCATTATTTAAGCAGCACTCGAAAGTGATTATTATTTTGATAAAATCGGATTTAACCTAATTCACGATATATTAATCTTATCAAAAGTTTTTGGTATTCAAACAATTTCTTAATGAAGTTATGAAGTTATAATTAATCAAACTTAATTTGCAAAGAAACACTAAAAAATTATAGAAAGAATAAAAAATTAAAAATATTATTTAAGTATGATATTATTTAATTAGGATTGATTGTGCATATCTTTAACTCTGATTTATTACGTTCAAAAGTATACATGTATCATAAAGTGAACAAAAATAATTTTATTTATTTTGCCTGTCAAGTTTTATAAAATATAAAATGAATTTATTTTTACGATAAAATTATAGCTTTGCTCAAAATGCAATAATTTACTGTCTAACATGGAAGAAAACTGTCTTTGATATATTATTTATTTACACAATTTTCATCATATGCATTATTTATTATTTGTATATAATATTCGCTAATATTATATAATATTATATAATAATTTAATCATGTTATCAGTAACATTTCCTTTGTGGCAAAATAATTCGTTTTTGTTGCATTTCTTTGAAAACTATTCTTAAACACGGCAAATTGTTGTATTCGTTTTTAATCACATGCCGTACTTCCTAGAACAACAGAAGTTTGTAAATCGTTGAATATGTTTTATTATTTGAATACAACAGCTTTGAAAATATATAAATATAAATTAGAATACTCTTTCGGTGATCTCCATTTTATTTGGCATCGTTGCCACTTATTTGATATCGAAAGAGATAAAATTTTAAATTTGCTCAGTTTTTAAAATAACTGCTAAATATAAAAGAACTATCCGGTATTAATGCTTCCAGGCAAGTTATGACATCATAATTTTATCAATTATGCATATATGATTTATATTATATTTTATGGTGCAAATTAATTATGAACTAAATTAACTTATTTTATTTAATTTGTAAGCATAATTAATATAATTAATTAGTTTATTTGTTTACTTTAATTATTTTTTTTAGTTAAATTAATTAAACTAAGATTTATATTCTTGTCCATTTTAACAAATGACTGATTAATCAGGAACAAACTTATGGTACTCAGTTACATAATAATTTGTTGTTAATATTTTTATAAAAGTTATTTCATTTTTAGTTTCTAAAAATAAAACAGAAAGGCTAAAAAAGTTATTATTTCAACTTTACGATAGTAATCGATAACTTAATAATCTATATTGCTAGAAGCAAAACTCATAATATTATTTCATTGTTGAAAACAAAAAGATTCTTTTAGAAAATGAAAAAATTGTAATGATAAAACTACGATTTTAAGAAAAAAGTTGATCAAATTCAAATGAATTATTAATATTAAAAAAGTTAATATTAAATAGTTACTATTAAAAAAGTTAATATTAAATAGTTACTATTAAAAGTTAATAAAAGTTAATATTAAAAGTTAATATTAAAAAAGTTAATATTAAATAGTTACTATTAAAAAGTTAATATTAAATAGTTACTATTAAAAGTAAATAAAAGTTAATATTAAAAGTTTATATTAAAAAGTTAATATTAAAAAAGTTAATATTAAATAGTTACTATTAAAAGTTAATATTAAAAAAGTTAATATTAAATAGTTACTATTAAAAGTTAATAAAAGTTAATATTAAAAGTTAATATTAAAAAAGTTAATATTAAATAGTTACTATTAAAAAAGTTAATATTAAATAGTTACTATTAAAAGTTAATAAAAGTTAATATTAAAAGTTAATATTAAAAAGTTAATATTAAAAAAGTTAATATTAAATAGTTACTATTAAATAGTTAATATTAAAAAAGTTAAAATTAAATAGTTACTATTAAAAGTTAATAAAAGTTAATATTAAATAGTTACTATTAAAAGTTAATATTAAAAAAGTTAATATTAAATAGTTACTATTAAAAGTTAATAAAAGTTAATATTAATAGTTAATAAAAATTAACATTAAAAGTTAATATTAAAAAGTTTATATTAAAAAAGTTAATATTAAAAAGTTTATATTAAAAAAGTTAATATTAATAATTAATGAAGTTAATAAAAGTTAATATTGAAAAACTTAATATTAAAAAAGTTTATATTAAAAAGTTTATATTAAAGTTAGTAAAAGATAATATTAAAAGTTAATAAAAGTTAATATTAAAAAGTTAATATAAAAAATTACTATTAAAAGTTAATAAAAGTTAATATTAAAAAGGATAATCAAATTCAAACGAATTATTAATATGTAATACATTTTATTTTATTTAAATTACATTTAAATATAATAAATATATTTTGGATATAATAAATAATATGTTGTATTAGTAATTGATGTTTATTAATCTGCAAATTCTTTATTTTATTTTGATTTGTTATAAATAAATATTTTATATTTTAACTTTTATCTAATTAATTATATTTTTAAAGATAATAAAATGATAATTTTTATTCTAAATAAAACATAATAATGCCGCTTTAAAGTCGAATCAGTGTAGCAGCTTTAAATATTGCTGTTCAATTATTTTGAACAATAATTGTTCAGCAATTATTAATAGCATATACCAATAATATTAAATCAATATAATTATTTATATTATGGCTATAAGATATGAACAATTATTAATATTAATATTAATTGTTATACAATTCATATGCAATTAATATGCTATTGAAATATGATATTTTCTGCTCTCAATAATTTACATACAAAGTAAGCGGTAATTTCTAATTCCATTTCTTTATAAGAAATGTACAATTCTTGTCATCATCAAATAACAAGATTACAAACTTTTACGAGTACTGGACAATTTAAAATGAATTCAGATGCAGCCAGCCAAACCGATCTCCAAGATTGCATATGTGGCAAGTATTTAAACTTTTGATATTTATGAATTTATAAATGCGTTGATTTTAAATGATAGCTAACTCAATAAGACTATCATCTAATTCGCCTGTAGATATCAACAACTGTCTTAATCGAGTAAGTGAAGTATTAAAAATATAATTGGAATTGACGATATTGATCGCATTTTAACAATTGAAATCTTTTTTTAATACACAAGAATTAAATACTAATTATTTATTTTGACTAATTGAAAATTATTAAAATCATTTTGCTAAATTGTTTACTTTTTCTAAATACGATTCAAAATAATTTAGCAGTGAATGTTTTAGAGATTAATTAAAAATCACTTTACTTTTGTTAGTTATAATTAGCAAGAGTAAATTTTGTCAATATGTAATTATTGAATAATTTGTTATATTTATTAATTGGTAATAATTTAATTTGTTAAATTATTAATAATTTATTAATTCAATTTGTTGCCAAACATTTCAGAATTTAATCTTTGAAATAATTAATTATTCATTTAAATATCATAATAACCTCGTTGTTGTAATGCAAATTATAACGTCACTGAACTGCTAATATCTAGGTATAGTGTACCTATACTAGATATTGAATTGTATTCAATATATATGTAATTGAATTGTATCTAATAAAAATGTTGAAGAATTTTAGACGAAAAAATTAACAATAGTTTCTTTTACACAAATTACGATTTAATATAAAAATTTAATTATATAATAGTTAATTATTATTTTAATATTAATCAAAATAATATTTAATATTATTTAATATTAAATATTGTATTAAATATATTTTTTGTATTGCAACACTTTTATTTTTATATCAAACTAGTTGTTTAATTATTGCTTCTTTTATTAATAAATACACATTTTAATTAATAATGTATGCTTGGCAATTGAGCATAAAGTAAAAAATATTTGGTGAAAAATAATGTTACTCTAAAATTATAAAATATGAAATACATTGTAATTGTTATTAATGAAAATTCAATATAAATCAATATCATCAATATTATAAATATCATATAATAATATTATATTAATATTATAATATTAATATCAATTTATAATATTATATTATAAAGTTCTTATTTTACCATACAATTAAATAATTTAGAATGCAATTGTTCCATTCAATTTTGACTGTTTATCTTGTTAGGTTATGAACCTTTGACATTGTGTTCATTAATCTCTGTTCAATTTGAAGATTGATACATTACTTTTGTAGCAATTTCGTCCCTAAGCATTTTGTCTTTTGATAATTGGTTTCGTTGCCAATTTGATATTTATTGAATGTTATATTCAGATAGTTAATTACATTGACTAAGATATTATTAGCTAAGATACTTACATTGCTATTTTGATCTGCATATCAAATCTATATAACGTATAAAGTAGTTTTGTTTCACTTAAGATACTTTGGTTCATTTAAGCTAAATACCTGTACAGTTAAAGCGATAAATAAAGTTTTAATATTAGAATTTGTTTTAATTAATTAAATTTATTAATTTAATTAATTAAATTTATTAATTTAATTAATACTATTTTAACTATAAATAAGTTGAATCTATTCATATTTTGATTGTTAATTAATAGATCAATGCTGTTTACAATTCATTAGTGTCTTCTAATCGTTTATCTGCGGAAGAATATTTGAGTAATTTAACAAATATGGCTGATTCTAACGCAATGTGTAATGTATTGAAGCATGCTGGTTTGTTATTTCTTTTACAAATAGTTTGACAAAAACCTTTTTATATAGGTTGTATAAACGTTCTTTCAAAAATAATTCATGCTTGTGATACAAATTCAGAAGCAATCACTACTAGATGTAAAATAAAAGCAGAACACTCGTTATCGTGGTTTATAAATAAATGTGGGACAATCATTGAACGTAATGTATGTTATCTACTTAAGGAAATACGATTAATGACCAGAATTTTGGAAACCGCAGCAAGTAAGCATTTCTATCGTAACTTGAAGTATCAAAATGATTAATTTATGTTCATTCCCATTTTCAAGATGATAATTAAATGCAAATAGCCTTTATTGATCACTCAAATCAAGGAAAAAAGTGTTTCAGAAAATAATGAAGTGTTTCAAATAATAAATAAAGCTTAATAAAGCGAATACAGCATTTCAACAAATAAATTTAATTGGAATGACATTTGAGATATTTCATTTAACATACATATTTTGGCTTTGCGTTGACGGCCTTCATATCTACATTTACTGTGTCGAGTCAACGCATCCTTATACGTTCTAGTGGTCGGCGTCCATCCGGGTTAAACCTCATCGTGATATCTACCGGGGATATTTCGCTAATATGCAATACGTGCCTATACTAACGTAGACTGGCCTGTCGCATCTTATCGGTAATTGGTGCGACCTTCATTATCTGCCTTATATTTGCGTTTATGATGTGCTCAAGGCGGGAGATGCACAGTGCCCATCATGACCGCATTGTTTATTAGGGCAATGCGGTCCTGCTATATGTTGGAATCTGTAGCATTAAGAATTGCTTAAAAACGTAATCATTCCTTTCAATTCTTGTAGTTTCGTTATATCACAATATATATTATATAATCTAATATATTATTAATATAAAAACGACAAGATGAATATAAATTTAATTAAGGTGTCGATTTACATTATGAAATCGTTTTAGCGCTATTTATAATGACACGGATGACTAGAAATAAAATAAATAAACTAATTCTTAGTTATTAATTATAAATTATAAGAATATTAAGTTATATATTAATGTTATATTAGATTTAATATATTTTAAATATTAAAAATATAGATTTTTATACAAAATAAAATATATTTTATTGTTCATTGATATCATTATCCGTTATTTGTATTTTTAAGAAAAATCTGTCATCTAAAAAATTAAATTTTACTTTTATTAAGGTTTTAACGAAGACATTCTTCCTAATACATCCGTATTCACATGTGTTCAATTATCAACAATAGATGAATATCATATTAGCCTGTGCAGTCAAGGTGAAAACTTTATTGTTTCTGTATTTTCTTTATTATTTTCACAAAAAAGGGAAAATTTAATTCTAGTAATCTATTGTTAGACTATTAAATGACTTTTTTGAATACCAAAGTTAAAAAATTATCCAAATTTGTATTAGTAATAATATAATTAAACATTCACATTACAAAGTGGTATGAACTTAGAAAAAAAATTTTTTATCCTGGAAGATGACTTGTCATTAGATTGTGTAAATCAACAAATGATATATTAAAAAATAGTGTAGAAACCGTACTGCTATAACAGTATATGTATAAAAAATGCACACTGATATACATGTTTAATATTATCTAGTTTATAATATAAAGCAAAAAAACCAAAACATGCAAGCAAATATTAAATATCAAGTTTGTAAATCCGGTAAATATTATTTAACAAATGTATCTATTTCGTATATTACTTTAATTATATTAATTTTATTTATATTTCGCAAATATAGATATAATTTTTATTAAAATTATAATATTTATCATATATGAACACTCGACGTCAACACTATTGATAAGTAAAATATCTTTAACTGATTTATTTGTAAAATGTTTTAGTTTGTACCTGAGGTCATGCTAAATAAAAATAACTTATATTTTATGCATAAATGGTTATACAATGTAAACGTCTTTTGTATTTATTAAATTATAATATTAACTATTATAAAACTATCGTATCTTTAAATTTATTTATCCTACAAAATACTGATTTATGTTATTAAAACAAAATTATATGGTATAAATCATTGTATTAATATTATATAATTCAATAATTTACAACATTTAATTGATGGGTTATTGTATTATTCAATATTCGTAAAGAAGAATATAGATATTGTATTTCAAACTTCATCACTATCTGGAATAAAGAGATAGTAATGGATGCTAAACAATTCAATATTCGTAAAGAAGAATATAGATATTGTATTTCAAACTTCATCACTTTCTCGAATAAAGAGAAAGTAATTGATGCTAAACAATTCAATATTTGTAAAGAAGAATATAGATATTGTATTTCAAACTTCATCACTTTCTGGAATAAAGAGAAAGTAATTGATGCTAAACAATTCAATATTCGTAAAGAAGAATATAGATATTGTATTTCAAACTTCATCACTTTCTGGAATAAAGAGATAGTAATGGATGCTAAACAATTAAAAATTATTATCCACTTGCAGCCAGCACCAATTGCAAACAGCTAATGTCATATCATAAAGTTGTTTTGCATGCTTCTAAGTCATCCCTGGACGATTTTATTGCAATTAGATTTAAATTTAAAGCACGATATTTTCAAATAAAGTGTCATTGTATTTACAAAAACGATGCTCATGATGTACGATTTTTTAAATAGCATCTATTTTTGATGCTAAACAATTTAAAATTATAATCCAAGTTTAATTTTCTTTTTAAGATTTTCCAATTAGCTTTAGCATGCACGAAAGTTCAAATGTAAATAAATGCATAAATGCTATAATGTAAAATCTTTAAAGATTAAAACATTTGCATTTATAAATTTATTTATTTTACAAATTACTTATGTGGTAAAATACTTAATATGGTATGATATAATACTTGCTTACAATGACTCCCAATGACGAAAGAAAATCAAGTACAAAGAATTAATTAGATAGTAAGAGCATCACCCATGAAGTCTGATGCCTGTGTACATCACCTTTGATGATGTATACAGATATCATGAAAGATGAAATCACTTAATTTTTTTTACATGTATTCATTAATGCCAGACATGTAATCTGATTTCTTATTATAGAATAATTCGAAAGTAGCTGATTTTGTAGCTAATATTTATTTTGTTTCAGGAGCCGTACCTGCCATTCTCGATTTGCTAACCGCCTATTTCAAACATTCCAACAAGCAAAACGGGAATTATGGTGTCTCTGATAATAAATTGCTCTGTTTTAGCTGTATTCTTTTAACTAATCTTACGTTTGTTCAATCAGAAAACTGCATTCTCGTCTGCAAGCGAGAATTCATTCTCTATCTTTTCATTTGCATACTCTCTAAGCCACATAAGGAACAAACCGATACTCTTCTATCGATTTTGTTTCTTCTTCGTAATTTGACGTTCAGAGAAAATTTCCCATTGCTTTTAGAATATAAAAGAATTGATCATTTAATTGAAGTGGTAATCTCATTGTTTCTACAATTTCATTCACATAGCATTCAATTTGTATGCTTGCACGTTCTTGAAAATATATCCTCTGCTACAATGAATATTAATAAAAACAACGGTGTTTCAACAAGCAGTACAGCAAACCATTTAATATGCAACTTTACGGGTTTTCTTGATTTTTTCCTAAATAAATATTTGCGCATGTTAATGCAAAGTCGATCACTTGAATGGATTGAAACTTACACCACGATATTGCGAAATATCTCTGTTCAAATTCTTCGAAATTCTGCCTGCTTGAAGATATTTAAAGCTAGTAAATGTTATAATACATTAATTGAACTACTTAAAGATAATACAAACACGAGAATTCAAATAAACGTATGCACTATCATTTGGAATGCTTGTAATTATTCAAAGAGTTTTCAGCATCAACTCGCAAAGATTAGAGCATTCAGTTTCCTGTCAAGTATAAAGTCATCAGAGAACAAAACGGTCGCTGAATTTGGTATAGCTATTTGCCAATTATTGATCAATTACTCATCTTCAACATTGTCAAAGCGCCGTAATCAATACAATAGTCCGAATGAGTTAACGGTAGCTCTAACAAACAATGCTCAGTTTGACAAAGACAGCCGTAGCAACTTAAATGATATGGATTGTGAGTCGGATATGCTGTCGATAAACAGTTTTTCGCTTGCATCGTCAACCACGGAACAACAATTTGGTTTGCAAACATTTGATTCTGATAATCATAATCTAATATTATTCAATCATATAAGACAAGTTCAGAATTTAAACTCCAACGGTGATTTAGAAGTTTCATCAAAGTCGTATACGAACGACAAACATATCAATGGCAACATTATTAAAGTTACTAACGATTACGGCACGTCTCGTAAACCCAATGACTCTGCACTTACTAAACGCGCGAATTCAAATTCTTCAATTTCGAAATATTTAAATGGTAACGATTCCGATGTAGTAAACCATAACGGTCAAGCTACAAAACACCATGCTAACTACGACAAACAAAATCCTGATATTGTAAGCGGCGATAAGCAAAGTTCGGACTGTCAAATCAAAGAAGTTAGTGTTCAAAATAGCTGGAGAAAGAACCGGAATAATTTATCTCGTAAAATTCCTTTAGTGAGTCATTCAGATATAATCAATGACAAAATGCATACATCGAAAGTTATCAACAAATCACAGATTCCAACGACGAGTCGGCTACAAAGTAATGCTGATTGTCTACAAAATAGTCGTAAGTGTACAAAATCTACAGGCAAACATAAAGATGTAAAAGTCAAACATCACGACGGGTTTCTACATAGATTTCATTGGTCGCAGCATCAGTCTAACTCCGAAAGTCAGCCACAAACTGTTTTGAATGCCACATATGATATACATACAGGTTTACAGATTTCCGATAGAGAGCAGACAGGAAAGAAATCAAGTGATCAAAAATTGCTCACTAACTGCACAACTGACCGACAACCTAGAGGTCATACTTTCAATGCCAATCCAAGTAGGAATGTAATCTCAGGGACTAAAATGTCAACTAGTAAAAATATGCAGTCATTAACTCAGCATCGAAATCCGAGTGGAAATCGCATATCAAAATTACCAAAATTAACAAAACCTCTTTTAAATTCTGTAAATGAACAGAATAATCAAAAGCGTTACGGACATTTTGCCAAAAATGACGAAAAGCTGCCGCAAAAATATGCAGAAGTAAAATGTAAACAAATGAAATATATTTCAAGTATAAAGTCTTCACCGTGTTTATTGCAAAAAAACACGTAAATTACAAAATTGATGTAATTTGTCTATTGTTCATTATCTCATCCGTAGATTATAATCAAATATTAAATTAATCAAATTTTTGCTGTTAAATAAAAATTTTATTTTATTGTTTATTTTTTTAATTCGGATATAATTAGATAAATTACTGAAACAACGTGTCAAAATAAAAGGTAAAAGCGATAATTTTATATTTACACACATTTTTATTGATATAAATATTTTTTACTTTCAAATAATTATTGTATATTAATAAGGTTCTGATAACAAAATTAATAAAATAATCTTTTGCCGTCTTTGATACTTTTCAGTTCTGATATTTTACGAGTTCTAATTTTGAAAGAGTTCTAATCAATTACAATTTCTTTGGCGAACTTTGTGTCTCCGAAATATTGGAGGAAATAATAATACTTAATAATTATTAAAATAACAATGAGTAGCAACGTTTCAAAATAATCAAATATTGCTGTTAAATAAAATGTAATTTTGCCGATTTGGTTCACCTCAAATTATGCTAATTTGCATAAAAATAATGAAATTAAATAAAAATTAAATCTATTAATTCACATGTTTATGCTCACAATATTATCTGTTTTTAAATACTAGATATAAAGTAAGGAATATAAATAACAAAAAATCATTGTTTTTACTTATAAACAATATCATTTTGGCTTATCGACATCATCAGGTCACTATAATAATCAATGATCATAAAAATAAAATAAAAAATAGTTTTAATAAATTTACTTTAAATAGCGAGTCTTTGTTGAGTTTGGGCATTGAATTATTATAATAGACTCAACAAAACGTAATTCTAGCTTGTTCTTTTGTGTATCGTAAGAGTGTTTGTAAATCTCGTAATCAGTACATTTTTTTGACTTTTAATCCTGTTCGATCACTTATCTTGAGATGATATGCGATTCGACATGTCATCCAACTGAATGTGTTTCCAAGCAGAACGAACACATTTTAAATTCAGATATTTATATTTATGTAGGGCTAAGAGCTTGTACTTGGAGTAAATAAAGTTGAAGTTTTGTGAGGTTGTGGATTCGACTTCGAAAGTAATTTGAATATAAAGACAACTAAGGAAAAGATAATCGTAAAGGTTCGTCAGTATTACTTGTGGCATCGTGATTAGTTTTAGTTATTTATCCTGTGTTTGAAAGTTAGCGTCTTTCGAATAAAATATTGTCAATATAAATTAATTTGTCGGCATTAGTAAGATTTGCAAAATCGATATGTAAGATTTAGGCAGTTTTAAAAAGCGTTTGTCAGTTACGAATAAAAATGTGCGTATCTGTTTACGTGCATGGGCTTACGAAATAAGCCCATGCTAAAAGTAAAATAAATTAATTGGTAATTCATTTTAATATTCAGTAAATAAAACGTTTTATCTTACTTTTCTTTCAAAACGATGGACTAAATGGATTTATATTGCTGATTGGTTTTTTTTTAGAATTTGGCTGATTTCTGCATATTTTCGAAATGACAAGCGTGATATCAATATATTCGTTACTAAAATACTTGTTCATCATCGAGTTTCTAATATAATATTTGTTAAAAAATATTATATAAATATAATATTTATAATCAAATATTATAAATAATTTATTTGATTTAAAAAATCCTTGAATTTGGCTGATTTTTGCATATCTTCGAAATGACAAGCGTGATATCAATATATTTGTTACTAAAATATTTGTTCATTATCGAGTCTCTAGTATAATATCTGTTCTTATTTAATGTAATATTTTTCTTGTTTACCACCGGATATAATAAACAGAGTAGCTTTATTATTTAAAAACTTAAATTTCCAACTTATAGTAGTGGCGAGAGATTTTTAAACTATTTATCTGTTACCCTAAAGCTATCTTTACTCGTGGACTGTATGTTTCTTTAGAACATACATGGTCGTATGAAACGTTAAATGTTGGAAACTTTATGAATATTATTTTTTTCTATTGTCGAAATATTTCGCATTCATTTTGAACAAAGTGCAGATCAGTCACTTGTTCACAAACGCAAGCCTGCATCTTACATTACCAAATGTAAAAATAACTTATTCCAACAAAAACCTTGTTTCCAATTTAAGTGATAGCAAAGTAATGCAGCCATCAAAGATTGATCAATCTCTTCTAAATCATTCATTAAATTGTCTTTCTTTTTAGGTAATCTTAATGCAGACTATCTTTCAATCGGAAGTTGTTCGATAAATGCGTGTGCGGGGACATCTACCTATGAATTATTGTCGAATTTCTTAAGTATACCTTCTCTTGCTAAGTTTCGAAAGAAATAATTATTTATGAACAATAGATGTCGTTTTGACATATAGGTACATTGAACTTTTAAAACACTTTAGTGGACTAGTTAGTGAAAAATGTAAGGCACGCATTCTATCTTTGAAAAACTTCCTTTTAAGAAAGCTGAATAGTGTCTGTGGAAACTTCTTAAGTCAACTTCACACGTCTCAAAGTGCTGCATTCATTTTATGCAAATTCTTTATTGCGGCTTAAGAGTTAATGCCATAGATAGTTTCATAAATTTACAAAATATTTCTGTCTTTAAGTTAGATCTTTTAAATTTTCTATTCAGCAAAATTGAAGTAAAATCATGTCTTGGCAAAATAAAAACAAAAAGGAATATAGTCCTGATATACAATGCACTGACCAAATAAAATCGTGATTTCCTATACTATATTATTATAAGACAATTTTTCAATTGCTTGATATTCGACCATCAAATTTCTAACTCCTTGCGTGATGGTTACATTTAAGTTCTAATAAAGATAAAGGTGACGCTGATTATACGGGTTTATATCCATATGGGTTTTATATGAAATATATTGCTCCTTATCCATTTATTTAAATTTATTAAAACTTTACTCTCCCATCGACTAATTCCCGTTTTTATTTGGTTCTTCCAGAACAATCAGGTTTCCGTCATAATAAATCTACGATCAACGCAATAAATATTTTGCCTTCGAGATCGCAAGATAAAACAGATATGTAGCTAGCAATCGTATGCTATAGAAACTTAATAACAAGGCTAAACTTTACGGAAATATTCTTGAATCCTTTTCGTCAAATATTGCAACAAAATTTGCTACGAATTTTTATGATGGTCTTTCCTCTTCTTGATGACAATTCCCTAAATACTTCTCTTAGATACTGATGATATTGAATTTGTATGTACGGGAATAATCTGGTGATAATCTCGAATAACATAATCAACCTTAAATATCTTTATTCCCCGCATACCACTTTTATGCTTTCAATCCGTTAAAAGTAAGCATCTATAAGTCAAAGGTTATTAAGTTCCGTGGAGAGATCTACTAGCTTATAATGATCATTTTGAATTTGTTACATTTAATTAGATACTTGGCCATTTTATTGTCCTAGTGGTGATCATTCAAAACTTGGAACAAAACCAGACAAAATCGCCTAATGATTTGAAAGTTATTTTTTATCTTTTGATGGCAAGTTCCATTATTTTAATAATATACGACATCGTATATTATGTCGTGTTTTAATGGTCTGTGAGCTTTTTGATAGGATTTGTCAATTCAGAATTTTAAACAGCTCTTTCTCTGGCTAACAATATAGAATTATAGGGACATTCTCGAAATGATCTTCTACAATTGTTGCTACTTTATTTGATCTTCCACAATTTTTTCTGACATTATTCTCTAATACTTTAGATTAGTATATAAAACTCACTAAAACGGAGGCGCTCAGATCTCATATTGATTAGCAACGAATCAAAACATATCTGATTGATCCATAAATATTTTAATTGATGCATGCCTAGAAGAGAAATGAAAAAAAAACCGTTATCGACTAAACGACCTTTTGCCTGTAAAGCGTCGATACAGGGGACCACGATATTGCTGATTTTGCATCGCAATACACGAATGGTCATAAGACTGTATTTGTATCCGCTGGGGGTCTTGCTGGTTTAACTTACACATATTCCAATGCAGATATCTGTTCAACTTAAATCTTTTTCAATTTGATCAATAAGAAGTTAATAGCGTGATAGGCTAAACAATAAACGTTTTTCTTTACTATTCTCCATCGTTGAGAAATGCCTTTCTTGAATGAAGTGATTAAATGGAAAACATTCATTTTAACATCGCAGTTTGATGCAAAACAATTTAAAATATAATCCATGTTAATTTTCCTTTTAAGTTTTTCAAATTAGCATTAGGTAGCCAATTACCTTTCAGGTCAAATTACATTTTGCATATTCACGTAATTACATTTTACGTTAAACTTCATTATTGGCTTAGATTGAACTTCATTATTTGCTTCATTATTTCTCAAATATTTCTTCGACATCGATATAGAAAGAAATATAATCAAAGAAATACAATCAGTAAGCACAGAGAGGATAAGGAATTCACCAAGTCGTTGAAAAATTGCAAGAAACTAATCGTGCAATTTAGACCGTGTTGTAACTGGTTCTTGACGATATTCGTACACTCGTTTGAGCATGTTTAGGATTAAAGTATAGTTCAGTTCGATATAGATATCTTATTAATATTTATATGTAAGTTAAATATTTGGGCGCTAATTTATGTAAAATAATTTATGAAATTATTTAAAATATTGCATTTTATAAAATTCTATGTAATGATATTTGCGATAATGCAGTTAGTAATCGAATCAATCAATTCAACTAACTGAGTCTATTAAGGAATAATTATTTATTTAGCATTATTTCTTCAGCCAAGAAATAATTATTTGTTGTGTAAACGGAATATTTATACAATTTTTATATCAGTCAGTATCCTTAAATTTTCAACATATTATTTAGAGTAAATTAAAATTGATGGGGGAACAAATTTCATTAATGAATAACAATGTAAGCAAAAAAGACTTTATTTAGCATTAAATAAAGTCAAGCAATTTAATTACGTTTCGGTGATTTAGCTTTTGTAAAGTAACCGATTCTTTTAAACTAATAAATGTTTTTTAATAAATAAATAAGGCAGCATAAAAAAGTTTACATAAAAGAAAGCTGAAAAATATTCATATTATTTTACTTATTAGGTTTGCCACAATTATGAGGTCCCAATCGGGGGTAGGATGATCGCCATTTTCGACAAAGATTTTTAAAAACTCTTAATCTTTGATCAGGTTGACTTTCTAGAGACTAGTACTGAGATAGCCCAGCTACACCAAAGGCGTACATGAACCTCCACTCTTAATGATCAACACTGATCTCGCCTTAGGTCCCGTCTAGCTCTCTTCAGAACACTTAAGTCTACTCAAGTCGAATTCAGAGGTCCATTTCACCAAAAAGATGAAACTCAGGTATATTATACGATGTGTGAAATAAGAAGGTTGTTGATTGTTCGTAATGGAAGATAATGCTATATTGTTAATCTCTTTAAATTTTTTATTGTTGTATGAATTCCATTGAAGGCAACCACATGTGTTTTTTAGGGATTAAGAAGGCGGTTAGATGGGGCTATTGGATAATTAATCTTAAAATAATTGGCTGATTTTTGAGACAAAATCTTTACGCATGCGTACTGAAAACATGGCTTTGGAAGCATCATTTAATACCAGATGTTGATCGCGCATTAGAAGTTTGAGAATAATAATGAAGACGGTTAAGTACCTGATTGGAGATAGATGTGAGTCTTAAGGTACACCAGTAATTGGGTATAACTGATACGCATCAGGGTCGTCAACCAAATAGTAGAAGTGATTAGTATACGACAGTATTTCCACCCTTTTAACAAGTCTTGCAGACAACCTAAAGACCTGAAAGACGAGATAATTGCGAGAATGAAAATTCAGTCAAATGTATCTGAAAAATCAAGAAAATAACAGCTACAGATAGTTGATGACTGTTATCTAGGCAAAACCGCATCATTTCACTAACTGCTGAATGACTTAAGCAACCACTAATAAACCTATGAAAGCATGATGGGATCAAATTTCGTTTATAAATACGGTCGCTGATTTTACGAGCAAACGTAAACTACTGCTGGATAAACTCGCCCCCTCAAGCCACGTCTATGGATGCTTCCTTCACCTTTCTTGCCCAATTTTAAATCCGATCACATTGTGCGTCTTTGATGGCCTTCAATTCTCAGAGCCTATAATCGCAAACCGCGGAGTATTTCAAAATGATTCATTGAGCCAATTGTTATTCTCCTTTTTCGGCCGATCTACCTTCATGTCTTCGTGCTAACGTCATAGATGTCATAAACGCATTAGATGCATTCTGTAGAACAAATCAATTAGAGGTGAATATTGATAAATCGCAAATTATAAAATTCCGTAAGGGAGGCCCTATTCGCTGTTAAGACAAGCTATTACTTAATAATCAGCATCTAGAATTCCGTAAGAACTACACCTATTTAGGAATTCTGCTTTCATCCAGATGGCCATTCCAACTTCATCTTGACAGCAAAAAAATATCTAAAGTCACAATTGCAATTTATCATGCTTCTAACATGAGTTTACTCTCATTCGAAGGTGCTATTCGCTACTTCCGTACCATGTTTCTTCCCATAATTCAATATAAATTATCTGCATTATGGGAAGATCTATCTCCCTTTAACTTCTCCCAAATCGACATGTGCTAATTGAGATTTGTTAATCGGGTTATAGGTGCCTCTCCTTAATCTTATTCTACTGATGTAGCCACGATTTCAAAACATTAGCCTTGTTCTGTATTTCTTTGCAATCTCTTCCATCTTCCTCGAACATCTAAATTTTTCGATCATCTCGAAAACCTCGAAGTAAAATTATCTTTACTTGACCCTGCATTCATTCAAATCAATTAGCGAAATCCATGGACGCAAATTAAATTCGGTAAAAATGCCCTCTTACTTATAAAGTCT
This sequence comes from Pomphorhynchus laevis, assembly GCA_012934845.2. Lineage (NCBI taxonomy): Eukaryota > Metazoa > Acanthocephala > Palaeacanthocephala > Echinorhynchida > Pomphorhynchidae > Pomphorhynchus > Pomphorhynchus laevis. The sequence goes on from WNNJ02002522.1 coordinate 74,836, forward strand.
CTCTTCATGGGTACCATGATAAATTTTGCCCCATCAGTATCCTCCTTCATAACCGCACATCAACATGCATAAGTATGTATTGCCTCTAATCGTGTAATTCCTTGGATCACGTGTTTGACTGCCATCATCTTTCAAAGATAAGCCTGACGGAGATTTACAAACTATGGAGTTGTTAGCAATGGCAAAGACATTTTGTATTTTCTGTTTTAATGTATATTTGATGTTTTATTTAGTTTAGCCCAATGTCGATAGACAAAGAGGCCAATAAATCATATCTACATTACTAATAATATTATTAATACTTTATTAATACTTTATAATTAATACGTAATTAATTACAAAATATTGCTTTGTTAATATTAAGCATTATTTAGTAAATATTTATAATACTTCGAGTAATAATACTTCAAGTAAATATTAATAGTTAATAGTTAAATATTAATACTTGTATAATCTTTAACTAAGAGTATTATAAATCATTCATTGCTAGGATAATGCCAAGATGCTTTCGCGGATAGCGTTCTGCGTATCACTGACCAGAACCTTAATCTGTGAGTTTAGGTTTAAATTTTGGACCCATTTGAGAGTAATCCTGACATGTGCTTTCTAAAATGAAATTATTATATATAAATTATTATATACAAGACAAAGACTACTTGGATGTTCAGTTTGTTCAAGAAATAAAATTAAACAAAATTAATATTAAAAAATATCCATTTATTAATTACAAAATATTACTTTGTTTATACTTTGTTTAACAAAGTAATACATATAATTCACAAATACATCTAATTAACAAATGTAATCACATAGTCTAAAGTCTCTGGATTGACTTTGGGGTGTTGACGTGCAGTCCTCCGAATGGTAAATAATTTGATCATAAATTCGAACCATTGCTTAAAGAAGCATTTACCGTTATGTGACGTCATCCTATATTTTCATCAATAGCGAACACGTTATCGCTTCCGTTATCATTTTGTCAACTTAGCAATACGTACTTCAACAAATTTAAAAATTTTCAAGTATTGTGCGCTTTAAAAAGTCGTTTATATTTTTGTTTTACAATCACGATCTGGTAGTAATCGAGAGGTATTTCTTTTCAAAATACTGTGTTTTGCAACACTAGCAAAATACTTTAGTGTTATAAGATTTTAAAGTGTTGTCATGACACGGTATTTTTCATGATTTATTATGCATTTACTTTTTAAACATTGCACCGCTACTACAATTTATAATTTTAATAAAACAATTGGGTACTGAATAATTTGTTAAAATTCACTGATACAACTTTATTGATTTTTATCTAATTATCATTGATATTAAGCATTATCATATCACTGATAATATTACCATACTACAGTAAGTGTCATATCACTGATAATATTGTCATCACTGATAATATTGTCATATCACTGATAATATTGTCATATCACTGATAATATTGTCATATCACTGATAATATTACATACTACAGTAAGTGTCATATCACTGATAATATTGTCATATCACTGATATTATTGTCATATCACTGATATAATATTACCATATCACTGATAATATTGTCATATCACTGATAATATTGTCATATCACTGATAATATTGTCATATCACTGATAATATTGTCATATCACTGATAATATTGTCATATCACTGATAATATTGTCATCACTGATAATATTGTCATCACTGATAATATTGTCATATCACTGATAATATTGTCATATCACTGATAATATTGTCATGTCACTGATAATATTGTCATATCACTGATAATATTGTCATATCACTGATAATATTGTCATATCACTGATAATATTGTAATATCACTGATAATATTGTCATATCACTGATAATATCGTCATATCACTGATAATATAAATTAGTTGGCAGAATGGGAATTGACAGCAACTTTGTTAATTGCTGGTATTTTTGCATGCATTGCTTTCTAATTTGTATAAAATGAACATATTTTACAGGAAAAATACCAGAGAAATTTTGTTGAATCATAACTTTTATTGACTGAAAAGTTCATATTTAACGACTGTGAACTGCGATAGGTTTGTTTGAGATATAAAAGCTATTTACGACTATTTTAAAAATTTAAAAATATAAACAATTAAAAATTATTATAAAAAATTTGAAATATCCTTTTTATGGTAAATTGATGTTTATCATTTACAAACACGAGAATTATGCTAAGCGGAGTGCACTCGCCTAATTTTGAATAGAAATTTGAAAACTTGACAAATTAGATTCGTAGATAACTCGATTATAAATTCATTCTCACTACAAAAATGCTCTTTAGATTGAAAGAAATTGAAATAATTTATCACTTGTGAAAATGCCTACGCCTTTTTGATTGTCATGTGTTATTTATTTTAATCGAACTCTTAACGGAATCATAAGAAATTATGAGCTTATCAGATAAATAAACTTGACCAAATTTAAGCGGAGCAAATTTAAAAAATTTCTACATTTTTGATAGCTATCAAAATCTTATTTAAAATTATCATCGATTTATTTGATGTTATGCTGTTACGATCCAGTTACACATGTATCTTAGCCATGCCTAAATATTGCGCTAATTATGTCCTCCACGCATACCATGTTTCCAGGCCACTAATATTAAACCGCCTTCCCGTTGGCATTCACTCATCTTACTCCTTTCGCAACTTTAAACAGCTCATTTCAATTCAACTCATGTCCCTCCGCAAAGTTTGGCTTAATCTTTCTTGATTTTAACTGCCCCTCTTGCGCAAATATCTTGTCCATAAAAACCAAAATCCATTGTCGGCAATTTAAACGAAAACATGATATATTGCATACATTACACATTTTTCTTTTACGCCTTTTATTTTTAAGTTTTTTTATTGGTAGACCTGTAAGTGGCCTCGTCTACAACAACATAAATTGTATTCTATTCTACTAAGCAGTTTTTATGCGAACACAGGGCTTTTCATATTATTGATAAAAGTATTATTTTCTGCAAATTACAAAAATTCGAATTTCATTATAAAGCAAATAGTTATGGGAATTAAAATATTATATATTAATTATAAACTTATATTTATAAATTTATGATTTACTATAAAATTTATTAAATAATTATATTTTTAATTATTAAATAATATTATTTATTAACAATTTATTGTTTATTATAAAATTTTAATTTATTATCCATTTTTAATGTTCTCGCAAATCAAGATTTACTTCTGCGTCTTTGTCGGTGATCTTCCGTCATCCATGCAAGCGAAAAACACTAATATACCAAATATATTTACTTTAACGATTTGTTAATATTATTTGAAACCGTATCAGTCTAACATACCTTACTAAATTGACTTAAATTCTTTAAAATTATAATGATGGCAATACTAACCTACGCACTACCATCTGATCTTTCTGTAACAAATTTCAATGCATGCAAATGGAGTTTTATGAAAAGCTTTCTTGATCTATCTCAAAATATTCATGCAACCCGAGTAGTTAACCCAAATTAATCCATTATCAATAGACTACCAACAACTTATTACTCTTGCAAAAAATTTCAGCTTTTAAAAATCATGTAAACCAGTTTACCTAATTACAGCGTCTGCAGATATATGACAATTATGATGTCATTAATTATGATGTGATGAATTTTTGTACTTTGAAAGTCTTTACGTATATCCGACATAAGGGATATATGCGATATTGCCATGCTACATTTATTTTATATTTATAAAAATATTAAATTATGTATTAATGTTTTTAAAGCTGGTAAAGCTAATACCTATGATTTTAATTGGTATATAATATTTCAATCGAATAAATTCTTCCTTATGATTCTTTGTTATTTAAACTTTTATAACACGTTCAAATTTGAATTCTTTAACTAGCTTTATGCTCAACTATCTAGACGTAAATATTTAGGTGTTTTTCAATTGCATAGTAAATTATGTCTACATGGGAAGAGGATACATTGTAAGTTACTGCTTTCAACAATGTTTATAATTTTCTTTAATAAGAACAGCATAATAGTCGGCGGTACGTATATTAGATATTAATAACAGAACCGGACATATCGGCAACACACTTTAAAGATAATATTTACATTTGTTTGTGAAATCCAATCCAGATTTGACTCATAAATAGTCGAATTACTTAAATACTTTGAAGTATTACTTCCTTAAATGTAATTATTTACCATTACAACATTTCATTGCGTGTCAACTATGACATGGTACCATATATATTACTTAGTAAGTAGTTAATAATTATCTATTAATTTCAATATTTATTCAATTATAACATTAATCCTTTCCCAATTTCAATTAATTTCTAATATTAATTTCCAATATATAATGATATTGTTATAGTACTATTAATATATATTCTTAATTAATATTATATTATTTCTTATATTAATTCCTTATCAACTCAATTATTAATAAAATATAAATTAATATTGGTTGTGTATTATTGCATTCTAAATAGAGCATACGTTTCAATTTAGTCTTACTAAATTGAAAATCTTCTGCTTTCTTAAATTTAAATTTGTTGCGTATCAATCTGATTTGCTTAATTTATGATGTCAAGAAGGCTGAAGTCGCTAATTTCACATCTTAAGTTCCTTTCACATCTTAATGGACTATAACGTTTTAAACTATATACTAAATTGCATTAGATAAATATAAACATAAGTTACTCTAAGGTAATTGAGAGTATCACTTGTAAGGATTAAATACCGAGAATTTAAAAGAATTATATTGTAACGTTATTGAACAATTATCAGTAAATTGTATTAAACTTAGACACACAGCACTATTTCAAGATATTTTGGAATATAATTGGACACTCAGTTGTATACAGGTATAATAAAAAAAATAAATATCGTTATATAAGTAAATAATAACATAGCTTTATAATAGAAATAGCTTTATAAATAGTAAATATAAATAGCTTTATATTATATTTTTAAGTAATAATATATTTTTACATATAAACTAAATAGAGTTCAGATAAAACAAAAGAGTTGATTTAGATCTACGTTTGGAAATATTCAGATTGTGCTCAGGGCGTTAACTTGACTGGGGATTTATTTTATATGTAATAATAAATAGCGTTATTATTTTGTTATATATATGTGTCTTATGCTTTGATTGCTAATTCTACGAAAGAATTAAACATTTTATTTATACCCTTCTCTCATAGAATTCACGATTTTCTTACCCAATATTTATTATAACTCCGCCGTCAATGTGCGTTATGGTTTGTTTGTGGTATCGATATTCATGAATATTGTCTTCGGAATACATATCAAGTAATATGCTGCGATGCCTTAGTGCCATTGAAGTAGCATGTTTCTAAATTTAATCTTAAAATTTTTTGCATAAGATTACTTTCACAGTAGATTCTAAATAAGTATTTAATGTTTTATCATTGAACTCACAATGTGACTGTTTATTTTTCAAAAATTATTTTACGTTTTTTAGACTTACAAAACAGTATTTAAATTTTATAATATTTTTAAATCTTATATTTTTACTGTTACAGTAATTAGCATTATAGAGCTGAAATTTTGTAGAGCTGAAACAATTAAATTTAATAATTATTATCTATAAGAAATTATCAAATATTTACTTATAATAAATTATTTATAATTAATAAATAATTATTGATTTTCTTATTTAAAGAAAGTAATTAATTTATATCGATTGATTAAAATTAAATTATATAATTTTATAATTATTACGCCTATATTTTTTAAAGATCTGATTTATATAGGTTAATATATAACATTGTGTAGTTTAAACATAACATTAATAATACAATGTAAACAGGTAATACAATCTGTTTCCATCCCTTATCTCTTGAAAAAATCCGTTTAATAAATTTTGAGATATCAAGGATAACAAAAATTTACTTCCAGCATGTATTAAAAACGGCAATGGTGTTCCATATTTGATGACTACAAAAATGTATTTTAGCGGCTATGAAACCAGCTCACATGTCAGCAAAATTGAGAAAGGTAAGCATCGAATGCTCAACATGACAATCAACGGAGGATCTCCGGAATGCCCATGTGTTTACATTACCTCCATTGAAGAAAACAGTCCAGTCCATGGATGTGAAACTGAAATGTCTCCAGGTTTGTGCCCCTCATGTTTTCAATTTCATTATTTGTAATTTTGAAATACTCTTTTAATTTCAGCAAAGTATAATCAATACGGTTTGAATTTAAATCTAAAAAACTAAATTGTATAGTTATTTTAATTTATGTAAAAATATGTTAGTCGTAATAATTTAGATGATTATACACTTCGTATGTGTGATTTAAATTTTGTATATCGATCACTTAAAATTTGTAAAACAATGATTTAATTTTTTCCATTTAATAATTAATTAAAAGGTTATTTAGAAGACGACCAAACTTGCCATTATAAATAAATTTTATAAATATTAAAAAATTAAAATAAATAATAAATTTATTTATTAATAAATAAATTATTAATAAATATAAAAATATTAATAAATTTATATAATATATAAATTGGGATATAAACCTCTTAAGATTCCGAAAATTTTTTATATTTTTCAATTTATTAATGGCAGAAATTAAGTTAACAACTCATTTCTATCAATATATAGGTGTAAAACTTTTTTGTACTTGAGCGTTTTTAATATGAATATATTTATATAAAACGTTTATATTATGTTCAACAATTATGGTTTATATATGATTTTATTCAATTTTAAGTACTTTATAAAATATTGTAGAAATAAACATAATATTTAAATAATTATATTCATAATATTTATACTTATAACGCTTATTATAACCGCTATCTAACAAAAATTAAACCATCAAGTAAATATAAATATATGTATAAAATTAAATTAATAGAAGCATTAAATATTTTGATAAAGCAAAATTATTTAAAAGTAGGGACATCTATATTTAGACAAATAAAAGGTGTTCCAATGGGAGGTAATAGTAGCCCAATTATGGCTGACTTATTTTTAAGCTTTATATAATACAAATTTGTTTATAACTGTTTTAAAGTAAATAATTGTTCACCTGTTGGGTGAACAATCATTTTAGAGATGATAACCGTTCGCTATATTACTATTTGATGCGAGAAATACATTAAATTGTATTAATCGTAACTTAACTCTCCAAAATATTGAGTTCGTTTGTCTATTATTAAAAATTATTCTTCGAAATGTCTTTGGTGATTCTTCTTCGTCGGTAATTAATAATAAAAACATCTATTATGTAAAGAATTAAATCAGCTAACTGAGTCTACGTATTTAATATAATTATAAAATAAACAAAACATAATAATGCTAAATCAAAATTTAATAATTAAGTAATAAAATTAATAATTGTTTTTAGATTTTCCATAATTTAAATCAAGTTAAAAAATGAAATTTAAAATAAACGTCATTTTTATGAATTGACTAATAAATAACAGACGTTGTATCAGAATAAGAATTAGAGGTCATCAGGAGGAACTGCTATGCTATCAGGTTTCAAAACCTGATAGCATAGGTTTCATACGTTGAACACGAGATTATAATCTTTTAATGCTTGTCTATGCAGAAACCAGTTTCATCCGTTGGTAATATTTATGAATATGAAAATATGGAATGAAGTTCGCTTCATCGGTCCAAAATACGGTTTTTAAGTTAATAAAGCGAAATGCAAACTATTTGTTTATTAGTTTTAAATTAGATGAAATTAAATGCGTATTTGAAAAATACGTCATCGATATTACCAAGTATGGTATAAGAATTAAATAGTTTTGCATAGCAAATTAAATCAGCTAACTGAGTCTACGTATTTAATATAATTATAAAATAAACAAAACATAATAATGCTAAATCAAAATTTAATAATTAAATAATAAAATTAATAATTGTTTTTAGATTTTCTATAATTTAAAAAGAAATTTTTAAATTTCTTTATAGAAATTTATAGATTTTCTATAATTTAAAATAAGAAATTTATCGGTTTAAATGCTATATACCTATGATTAAGTACTGGTGGTCTATGTTAACGAATCTAGAAGATATAGCAAAAGAAACCCTCAAATTGCGTACAGGGTATTTACAAAATAAAAAATCAGATGTATTCATTATATGGAACATATAAACACACGTAATCATTTTGCAAATTTGTGGAAGTTGATTTTACAAAGCGTATTGATCATGGGAACATAGATAATACGAGTCCATATAATCTTTGCGTTGTTGAGTTCTAGAAATCATATATCCTAATAATATCATTATGAATGTGTTAACCACTAATGTACGATCTTGAAATGAATGAGCGGGTTGTAAAACAACAACTTCAAAAGATATAGCTGAATAGAAGCAAATGTAAATTGAAGATAAGGATAGTCTTGATAAATCAAAAGAAGCAACAGTAAAATTGCCTTTTAATTATATTATACGCAGAAGAGAATTTCATCCACATTAGGGTTAAAATAAATTATTATTAACTACATCATGATTTAGAAAAATAATGGTTTATTAATAACTCATTATTAATAAACTAAATCATACCAGTATGATTTAGTTTCATTCAGACGATAGTTCGAATCAACAGATAGTTGATTTTATGATGAAATCGCTGTTAGGTTATTATCATTCGTGACAACCTGTCAAATGTAATTGCGACTAACTCTTTCCTATCCGTCATAAATTCTTGAAGTTGGTGGTATATCTATAGTACGACAGAATATAATCAAGGATTTAGTTGTCGACGAATTACAAGACATTCGCGCACTTTCCTAACTTTGCCAGCTCTAATTATCGTTGGCAATAACCTCGTATTTGAGTGTTTATCGACGACTAGTGATCGAAATTGCATAACTGTTTGCAATGTTTTTTGGTAGTAGTAGCGAGCGAACCCTAATGAATATTTGTATTTACAATCAAATTACTCTATCTTATTGCTTGCCAACTCCAAGCTCAGTATTTGCATATCACGAATATAGATAATTGCAGAAATACAGCGAGAGTTAGAAAATTCAATCACGAAATAAATAAAATTTATTACTATATAGAGTCTTAAATGGTTACTTTGATAGTCTTATTACAAACGAAAGCTTAAATATATCTAAGATAAAATTTTAAAAATATTATATATTTGACAAAAAATAAAAGAAAATGAAATAACAAATAATTATAAATCAGATCAGCTAACTTACTTTACGTATTTTATATTGTTTATAAATTAAAAATAATGCTAAATATAAATTAAATAATTAAATATTTATAAATAATAAATAATTGTTGTATAAGGTTTTATATAATTTAAATCAAGTTAAAATTTAACATTGAAATTTAAAATAAAATTTAATTTTATAAATTGAATAGTAAATAACACATGATGTATTAGAATAAGGATTAATAATTTGTTAAAGTAACTGTCGTCTTTAAAAAATACATGGTTGAATTAGTGTAAATAATTCAGTAATAAAAAATAGTGACTGCAAGCTGCTTGTTTAAAGTTAGTTGATATTCCGAATATCGTTGATTTGCTTGGGATTGAAGCATGAGAGTTGTAAGCATGGGAATCTATATGCAAATACGTTTGAAAAATGCATAAATATAATGTTTAAAATGTAATAAAATGTCAACGTAATATATATTATAAATTAAATATAAT